>OU383776.1:67648524-67699745 GCA_910950805.1 Acrocephalus scirpaceus scirpaceus | reverse complement strand
CTTGTTCAAAGCTGACTCTTACAAAGCCTTTTGCAAAACGTATTTGGGGATAAAGACAATATTTATGGACATGAGAGAGCTGGAAAGGTAAGCCTGAGGACCCTCCTGTAGCTTTGTATTTATATGGGTAGTACACCCTGGTGTTGGTGCAGAAATCGTTGAAACATAAGCCTCTTCTGCATTATGAGAGAAAAAACCCCAAGTTTCCTCTTTTGCAGGATTTCTTTGGTAATGTGAACCTTTCAGTTTTGTATATTTGGTAATCTGAGGGCAAACATCCCTTCTGCTGGCCTGAGCCTGCACGTGGGGCAGGTGGGTCTACTGAGTTTTTAAAGCAGCTTAGGGCACTCCCCTTGGCTGTGGCCCTGGGAGTGAAGTGTGTGGGAAACTTGGGGACAAGCATGGGAGACAAGATTTTTCTGCAAAGGCAGAGCTACAAGGAATTTGTAATGGGCCAAGCGGTTTGGGGAAAAAAAAAAAACCAGGTCCTATCTGGGCCTACAGCAGCTTTTCCCCAAGCATTTGCTGTCCCACTGCTGGGCTGCTGCTTTCTCACCCTATTTAATGTTTTGTTACACATCATGGAAAGGACTACAGGGACACTTGAGAGAATCATGGAGTTCTCACGGGCTTGCATAGTGTTTGTTTTGGAGGTGAAGGGGCACCTTCAGGACCGAAGCAGTTCTTGGGTGTCTCTGTTTCCAAGGCTGTTTCTGTTTTTCCTGTCAGAACCTCCTCAGACTGGTGGATCCCTAGTGACTGTAACGCTATGCCTGTGAATATGCACTGAGTGTTACCTTTTTAATTCTACCTCATGATACGCTGTGTTTTACACCAGTATTGTGCTGAGCTTTGGACACTCACCTTTCTGTATAAAAGACCGTTACCCCAAAGTGACAGATGTGTCACCACTCCTTGATAGCACCTGTGGTTGGCTGATGGGCCCTGCCTGGCTCTGGGACTGACAGCTCACATGGTGGAGGGGTTTGGTCACCTTGATGCTTTTGTAGCGTGTCCAGCAGATGCATAAAATGACAGAATCTGTATATGTACGCTGTAGAAATGTTACTTAGTTCTTCTGATGACATTTGTAATAAGTTTGAATTAGAGTAAGTAGGTAATCTTAGATTTTGGTCATTCGATTGATTAGTCCTTTTCAACAACACTTGGAAGTTTTCCATGAAGGCTTTACCATGTTTTATCGGTGAAGTTCACTTCACAGTGGCTTACAGTTGACATGCCTCACAGTCATGTGGTGGTGCAAGTGTTTTCAGTTCTCTCTCAGTAACATTACTTAAACAATGAACTTATGTGTTGGTGAGCTTTGGGTTATTTCTAGGTAGTCAAAAAAAAGTTTATCTTCTAGTTGTGTTTCAAAAGTTGAATGCTCAACCTCGAGAAGTGTATAAAACTGTGAAACAACTGTAAGGAAACATTTCCAAGGGAGATGAAGGACTGCGCTGACAGACGGGAAGGGACTGGCTCACACCAGGGGTGTCTGTGAACTGGTGTTGCAGCACTGGATTAATTCCACAGCCTTTCTCACGGGGCCAGAGCTCTCCTGCAGAGCATGCAGTGCGTCGTTGATGGTGTCATACTCGTGAGCTCCCCGTGAGAGAATGCCCGGCTGCGGCGCTGCCGGGCAGCCATGGATCCCCGCGGGGAGGTCACGGCCGGCGGCGGCCACAGGAGCCAGAGCGGTGTCGGGGCTGGTTCTCCTTGTGTCTCAGCCCGTGTGTGCTGTGGGAGTGACCGCGCCGGGGGGCAGCGGTGCCGCGTGCCCGGGAGTGGCACGGCCGGCAGCGCACGGGGCCGCTGTTCCCGGGGCTCGCAGGGACGGTCCGGCAGCAACGGCACCGCCACACCATGGGGATAAAGGAAAAGCACAGCGGTACCGACAGACACACACACGATTGTTTGCACTCTTGGAGTCTTGGGGTAAGGACAGCTCGATGCCTACTACCGGAATTAGAATGTAAACATCAGGTTTTTGGGGGAGGGGGGGAAGGGTCTTGGTTAATTTAGTGGGGTTTGGTTTTGTTTGTGTTGTGATTTTTAATTGGGTAGCACTGATGTGGAGAAGGTCCTGACATTGTAATACATGGGTCTGTTGCTCTAGGACATATAAACTCTTAGAAAAAAAGATATATACTTGCCAAATGGAAGCTTTTAAAAACTTAGTTTACAAGATTCTAAAAAGTTGGAGAAAAAGGAAGAAATCAACGACCCATCATGATTTTGACACGCAGGAAACAGAAACTTCTCACTGGCTGATCTTAGTCAAAGGTGCATTTTCTAAAGCACTGAAATATCCTCAGTTAAGTATAAGGTTTTTAATACAGAAACAAATTGTGCATGTAGAGTATTTTGAAATACCTGAGATTTCATAGTAAAAACTGTAGCCTTTTAATACCGTATATGAAGTATCAGAACTGCTTTGGAAGTATTGTACTTACAGCCGTACAGTAACTTACTATTTGTGGACAGTTTCTTGCTTGCATAATAAACATTTAATAATTCACTGAATGGAAATGTATTTTATTTATGTTAAAATGAACGGTGCTCACTGGCTCTTGCCTGCCCCCTAATAATATTAAGAGGAAAAAACACCTCCTAGTGCTTAGATACTGCCATTCTCAAGTGTGTGTGTCACAGTAGAGCTTTTACATGAAATTTTTCTGAAAGTGACATATGAAGAGTCAAAATTGGCTCTGAACCTCAGACCCAGGGCTCCACTATTTCATTTCTGCTGGTGTAGTTGGGCGCTGACCAGCTCTGGGCTTGTGCCAAACTCTCACCCTTGACCTCTGGCTTCCCTGACATGACAGACAGGAGTACATAACATCTTCCACAGAGAAACAGGATGCAGATTTTTTTTTTTTATTCCATCAAGGAGTGATTACAAAAAAAAGGGTACACCGGTAAAAATCAGATTCTGCCAGTAACAAACATCCAGTAAACATTTTATTTAGATGCAGAAAATCACCACTGGGATACAGGAACTCGCACTTGTGCCCACCCATTGCCATCTGTGAAGCTCAGGACTGTATGATTACAACACACTGATTAGGATCAATTTTGGAAGACAGTTTCAGCAAATGGAAAACTCAAATTCAGAAAAGCAGCAGCCCCTCCAAGACTTAAGAAAATACTAACTTCAAAGCAGTTTCTGAAAGCTCTTCTGCTCCCCATCATCCATAGAGTTTTGGTGTATATATGAATGTGTAGTTTAATGAAAGAGGAAGCCCTCAGGGAGATTCACTTTTTGGTGGGACCCTTATCTAGCTCAGGATTGTACTTGCTCTTCTGTCCCTGTATCTCAAGCCTGAAGTCTTCTCTCTCTCAACTCCCATGTCTGTATGTAAGACACAGATTTCTGTTAGTCCTTTTCAGTGTTTGCCTAGAGAAGTCCTGAAACGTCTCCAAGCACTCCCCTTTTCCAGCCTCCTTGCTTCCAAGGTCATCTTTGGCTTTTCATCTCTTCTAAACCTACAGACCTCCACTGAAGCAGGAGGAATCTCACCTTGCCTGTGCCACTCTGTCTCACAGAACCATTAACAGTACACACCAAGCAGGCAGAACTCTGAGTTTCAGGTAAAAACATCTTGTGATCCATAATTCCAGAGAAGGAACTGAGAAAAGACAAGACACAGCAGTGCAAAAAGCCGTGTGAAGTGCTTGAGCAGCTGCAGGAGCTGGAGTGTCCCGTGAGAATTAAAGACAGGGGCACCTCCCTGATCCTGTAGCTGGAGGCAACAGAAAAAGCAGCAATTAAAAAGTCCTCACAAAAAGCAGAACAAACACTGTGTTTCTTAACGAGGAAGGACACTTTAAAGCTTTAGTGAGTTTGCTGTTCCATTCCTTCCACTTTTCCCTTTTCACAGGAAGGCACATGTACAAACACACACACACATACACACACACAGATCCAGCCTGAGCTGAGGTCACATGTTCAGTGCCACGGCTGGAGGACACGGTCACCACAGGCTGCACCTTGCAGTGGCTGCAGCAGGCTGAGGTGCAGCTGGGAGCTCTGCACTTCAGTCATCCCCTTCTGGATCTGTCCTTTGAGCTTTACACAATAAGGACCCCAAAACATCTGAAAATGCAGTTCTAAATTCGAGACTTGGAAGATGATCTGGCAATGGAATTATTTTTCTTCAGCCCCTCCTTGACTCTCATGTTCTAAACATGGGCAGTGGAGTGCATCCCATCACAGAGCATTAGGGAATTTTGGGAGTGATACAGATTACTTTTGTTTTCTCTTTTACACCTTGTATTTGTCTAGTAGCTCTGTTACGGGTAAACTCACCTGCCAGCAAAGGAATAGCTTAAAAAGTTCATCATAATTGCACCAAGGTTTAAATGCATCACCATTCACCCCATAAATACCAAAGGCTGGGAGGAATTACCTGTCACATGCACAGGCACTGTTCCCTGGGACTGAGGACACTGTGAGCGCTGACACCCCACGAGCAGGATGGGGTCACAGCAGCTTTAGCAGGAACTCATAGGTGGCATTGATGATCCCCCAGGACAGCACAGAGCGGTGGTAGTTCAGGTGGGCTCCTCTAAAGAGCTGGACCACTTTCCTGTCGCGTTCCAGCCAGATCTTCGCTAACACTTTGGAGAAGGACTGAAACTCGCCACCAATCTGAGCTTGCATGCGAGTTTTTACGACGTTCACAGGGAAAAACAAGATGCCCAGCACGGCGCCCAGCAGCCCTCCGCAGATGAAGTCGTTGACCATGTGAGAGCTGTATGAGCTGGCTTCTGGCAGACACTGCTTGATGGGCCCCCGCAGACCGAAGAAGAGCACGTTACTGGGCCCGTTTCGGAGCAGAATAGGTACCAATCCCCGGTAATACTCCCGCAACCCGTATGCTTTCAGCACCTTGAAAGCCTGGTAAGTGTTTGTGAACTTGTCGTGGTGTTTGTAGTCCTGGAGCAGCGTCTGGACGCGCTCGAAGGGCGTGAGCACGGCCTCGGTGGTGCCGGCCAGCGCGGCCGCGGCGCTGCGGGTCAGGAGCTCCGGGGCGCGGGCGTGGCTGAGCAGCAGCGCCGAGAAATCCTCGTAGAGGCCGAACATGAGCGCCAGCGTGGTGGTTTTCTGCATCAGCGGGGGCAGGATGCCGCGGTACAGCGTGCGCAGCCCGTCGCGGCGCAGCTGGTGCACGGCGTCCCACATGCGCAGCCCGTACAGCTGCTGCCGGAACAGCACCTTCTGGATGGGGAAGGTCACCACGATGTTGGTGAAGGCGGCGCACAGCCCACACAGGTAGTGCTTGCCCGAGGTGTCCCGGCCTGCAGACGCCTCGGGCACTGCCGTGGCGGCGCTGCCCAGACCCATGGCGCCGGTGCTCCCGCGCAGCGCGGCCCGGTGCCTCCTCCCTGCGCCAGAAACAACCAGGTGAGACAGCTGTGGCTGACCCCTGCACCTCTGCCCACCTACTGCATCACTCTAACATGCTGGTAAAAAAAGCCCATAGAGGCTGAAGGGGAAAAGCAATAAAAAGCCAGATCTGATGGATGTTGCGTCATTTCTGCGACCATAAAAAGCAGCAGTTCTTCCCTTCTGTGGTCTTTCGAATTAAAACAGAAATAAATTCCCCCGGAATTAAAAATTCCAACAGTGAAAGGCTGACTCTCACACTAATAAAACACTGTGTGAACAAAAGAAAGGCTGCCAAAAACCCAAAATTAAATCAAATACAGGCAGCAAACACCAGGTAAAACTTTGTCGTGGTTCAACTCAGCCACCAGCTGAGCACCACCACCCACAATGGATGCACAGATGTCACACGGGTGTGATTTCACTGACACAGTGGAGAAATTCTTTACAAGTCCCAGTTCACTGCCATGCAGCCTCCTCTGCATCAGCCCCCATGCTGGACGTCCATGTTCTGCTGAGAAGTTTCACAACTTGAATTTAGCTAGGCCCAGGGTCCTGAAGAACATGTGGATAGAGGCAGCTTGACCAGATAGTCTGGAGAAGTACTGCAGGGGTCTTTACCTGGCAAACCCTGTTCGACAGAAGAATGGGATTATTTATTTGGCAGTTATGAAAAGATGTTTCTGCAGGTCCCCGGATCCCACCCTCGATTACTGCTCAGCCCGAGAAAGGTCCGTGACAGCCATACGAGTTCATGAGCCTCAAATCCTCCCCAGCACCAGCAACACACATGAGATTTCTAAGGATTAGCAGGGCTGTTTGGGGACAACAGACCTGCCTCGCATGAGGAGCTACCTCATGGAGTTAGCTAGGAGAAGACAAAGGAGGAAGGAAAAGTCAAGGACAGGCGAGAGAGAAAGGAGCGGGGAGAAGTATAGAGGAGAAAAGAGAGGGAAGAAAAGGGCGGGGAGAGAGAGAGAGACAGAGAAGGAGGATAAAGGATGGGAGAAAAAACGGGAAAGCCGCTTATTTTCCGAAGCTCCCGCTGCCTTTGATGTGAGCAGCGTCTCCGTGCCGTGGGGAAGCCGCCGCGCTCCTGCTCCAGGAGCGTCCCTAAAGGCTCCCGGCGGGGCCCGCCCCGCTCTGGGGCGCGGGAGCCGCAGCTCCGCATTGCCCGCGCACACGCTGGGGCCGCGCCCGCTCCCCGGCCCTCCAGATCCCTCATGACACCGTGTTCCGCCCCGCCGCGCCCACACCGGCACACCCCGCGCTTCCCGGTGGGATTCCAGCCTCGGCACCGGGGCCCAAGGTCAGTCCGGCGGCGGCGGCCGCGGCCCGGCCGGGCCCAGGGAACCGCGACTTGCTGCTCCCCCGGCGCCTGCGCGGCCGCGGCCGCGACGGAGCCCGCGGCGGGCGGGCGGGACGCACCTGCGGGCGGCCCTGCCATAGCGGGAGCGGGCCGGGAGCGGGCCGGGAGCGGAGCGGAGCGCACCGGGAGCGGGACCGCGCTGCCACAAGCGCCCGGCCCGGCGCGGCCTCGCGCCGCTCTCTGACGTCACCGCGCCGCCGTGTGACGCCACTACGCTACTTCATGGGGCGGGGCCAGCGGGGGGTGCGGCGATCCGGCGGCTCCAACCAACCACGTGACCAAGCCTCTGCGCGCGTCCGCCAATCAGGCGGCGCTGTCCACCTAGCCACGCCCTCGGGGGCGGGGCAGAGGGAGCGGGCGGCTGAGGGAGCGCGGGCGGGACCGGCCCGGGGTGGGCCGGCCGGGTGAGTTCTGCTCCGCGTGGGGCCGAGCCGGGCTCCGTGTCCCTCCTGCGGCCGCAAGTGCTCCCCGGTGGGACCCACCCCCGCCGGACCACCCCAGCCACTTGGCTCTGGGGAGCTGGATCGGCGCGGCTCCCCGCGAGAGGCGGATCCGCGGTGCCCGCGCTGCCTCTCCCAGCGGACGGAAAGCGCCGGCGGAGTCTCTCTGCTGTTCTGGAGTTGAGTTAGTTTTGTTATAGTTCAGTAGCAAATCGTAACGGCTCGTTTTTGTTCTGGCGTTTATCGCTGCACAAGGGCGGGCAGTTCAGCGCCTCGTTGCCCTTTGCCCCACGGGAGAGAACAGTTCTTTCGAAATTCAAAGTCTTATGTTTCAGTAAGATCAATAAGAAGAATGGAAAATATTAAAATTAATCATTGATGTCTCATGTAACTAAAGAGTATAAATTGTAAATCCAAATGTATCTCCTCAGAACGGATTTAGGACGAAAGAACCCCCCCATTCTCTGGGCCCAATAAAAGCACTGCATATAGCCATGCTGCTGTGACTATATGTTTTTATTCCTACGCTAACAGAAGTTGGTGTCTTGCCAATGGAGCTGTGGTAGCTCCTGTGCCGCCTCAGCCTGCCCAGCATGGGCTGCTGCAGCTGCAGGGCTGGCACGAGCAGTGTCTGGGCTGCCTGGAGCACAGACTGGCCCAACCAGCCTGGCATGGAGCTGTGGTCCTGGAGAGAGGCCTGGCAGCACTGCCCGGCCTCCAAAACCAGGAGCATGCAGCAGCTGGAGCCCTCCAGGCACCTGTCCCTGTTCCAGAGGTAGAGGGGCTGGTGCCGTGGGGATGAGTTTGGCAGCCTGAGGCTGCCCTGGCCACCACTGGCCCCTGTGACTGTCAGGAATTGCTGCCTGGCACACGAGGAGCAGGGTGAGGTGCTGCAGAGGTGGAGGTGGGGCAGGGCAGGCTGGGGCATGTGGTGCTGGGGCCAGAACTGCCCCACACCGGCTAGTGCCCCTGCCTGCCCATCCCACCTGTGCATGGGGTGTCTTGTGGGACCCCAGAGGGAATGCTGGGGACAGCAGGTGACAGAGCAGCCAGCTGCACACACCTTACATGGACCTGGAGCTAAAGTCTCTGCAGCAGGACAAGGGAGTCCAGCCTTTGGTCAGCTCTCCACAGGGCTGCATCGTCTGACAGTGCCTTTCAAGGCTGCAAAGGGAGAGCATTCATTTACTCATGAGGGCAGGTGAAACTGGAAGGAAACACCTTTAGGTACCTGACCCATGCTGGGCACTGCATACAGGACAGCAAAGGGCTGTGCTGCTCTTCCCTCTCCCTGCTGCTCCACCAGCTCCTTTCCTGTGGTTGACCAGCCCAGATGAAAGGCAGGTTGTTGGCAGCTGCCTGCTTTCTGCACACAGTGGGGTAATCAGAAGTGGAAGTATTAATATGGGGGCAGATTGGGGCCACCAAGTCAGGCCCACTCAAGCCTGTAAAAGCACAGCTACAGAGAGTGGGGGCTGCAGTATTGACCCCTGGCCATGCCTGTCGCCATGGCCAGTCCTGGCTGGTGCCTGCTTCAGTCAGAGATCAGCCAAGAGGAGGGGGTTTGGCTGGGGACATACACTGGACACTGAGCTGAGGTTTTCCCTCAGCATCATCTCATCCTGCAGTTGCCCAGAGCTCTCACCTCTGTGCCTGTGCCAGACAGGATGATGATGGTGATAGCTGGGAACCATCACTGCCAAAATCCCCAGTGCTAGCAGCACTGTGGGGCTTGGAGGTTCCTTTCCAGCCACCTGCCCAGAGCAGGACCATCCCCAGGGTTTGAGGCAGTCCAGGGTTTGGGCCCATTTTGCATTCCTGACTCTAAAAGACTGTAGATAGAAGTTCTACAAGGTGGGGAGGAATAGAAGCATTCCCTGCCCAGCTCTCAATGGGAATTTGCTCAGGAATTACCAGCTGGAGTAGGAAGCAGGAATATATATCGGCAGGAATTACTGGCTGTGAGTTGTGGGCTCAGTGCAGTCTGAATGGGAGCACAGCAGAGCTGGCCAGAGGTGGGGGTCCTTGCACAGCCCAGGCCAGGGCCAGGGTCAGCTGTGTGGACATGGCTGTGGCCTCTGCAGGCAGCTGAGTGTGCCCAATGGAGATGTGGGCCATGGTCACATCCCGCTGGGCTCCACGTGTGGCTGAGACAGAATAAAGCACGCGTCTGCAATGGGCAAATAAAAGAAGGTATAATTTAATTACCTTCTGATCTCTGTTGTTTGTCGAAGTGGGCTATGCAAAGGCAATTTGTAATTATTTCTTAACACTTGTAAGATGTGGATTTAAGACGTGGTTTTGTTTGTCTGGAAAATATTGAGCACCTCTGCTGTGTAAATATTTAACTGCTTTCTTTGAGGAAGCCCGATTGTGATGAGCAGTGCCAGTGACTCCAGTTTGCAAGGTTGCAGGTGCACAGGGGCTGCAGAAGGGAGAGCTGTTCCCTTTGGTCACATCCTAAGGCTGCAGGTGCTTGCCCTGCTGCCTGCAGGTCCTCATGCTGGGGAATGACATCCTCCACTGCAAGTTTTGGGCTGTTCTGGTGCCTGTCCTCGAGCAGCCTGACCACGGACAGCAACATCCACTCCAGCTGCGAGGCCAGGCTGGATATCCAAGGGATCCATGTCCCAGGACAGGTAATGCCCTCCTGTTGTTAGCTGTTCTTCAGCCTGTTCCTTAGGCTGTTGTTGATGAATCAGACTACAGCTAACCCCAAGTGCCAGGTACAGCACAGTGCTGCCTGGTGGTCCTGGCACAGTGTCCTGCTGTGTTTGATGGTGCTGGCCTTAAAATCACTGAACACAGTGCTGCACAACAATTGCTGGGAGAACAGCTCTTTATGTCTCCCTCTTTCCCACTGAGGCAGCTGCTGGGGTGATTTACAAGCAAGAAAGTCCACAGTGATGCCATTTTGGTTTTTGCCTTTATTTTTTTCTTTCCTATGTTCTCTATATTCTTCACACATATATTTGTAGCTGTGTAGCTTATTGTATTAGTGGCTAGTTTTCCCAGTAATTTTCCATGCCCTTTAACTAGGCAGAAAGACAAAATGAATTCCAGAGCTCCCACCCCGAGGGTACAAGGCCTCAGTAATGTCTTGGTCCTTCCTGGCTACCAAGGTTGAAAACAGGTCTTCAAGATACATTTCATGGACAGAGTACAGCTAGTGCCAAGGGAGGACTCCAGAGAAGGGACTTGACCTGGGGAGGAATTCCATCACCACTTGTCCTCCTAATTGGTGCTTTTTTGTCAATTATGCTGATGTGCTGAACTTACAAAAAATGTATTCACCCTGTGTGGGTGGGCTTTTGTGGACATCTTTCCATAACTGCCCCTGAAAGCCTTCAAGTAAAGATCCCCTTTTGTATTACCTCCTTACTAAAAAATTATCTCGAGTTTCATTTCCAGGTTAGGAAAAAGGCAACAGTAGAGGAAATGTACTCCTAGCAGGACCCATAGCATGCCTGGCTGGGCCCCAGCCTGGACAAACCCCTCATCCTGGAGGCCTGCAGCACCATTCACCTGGGAATTGTTCACTTTGCGGTTGCTTTGTCAGCCACTGTCCATGTTTGTGCCAAGAGGGTCAGGGATGGACACTGTCTCGTGTGTCTCTCCAGCAGCCAGCCAGAAATGCCCCTGTGGCAGCAGTGTCTGGGCAGAGTTAGAACTGAGGTGATCCTCCTCCTTAGCTCAGCCTGGGATGCCATGTCCAGCTCTGGGCTCCTTGCTTCCAGAGACATGGACACACTGGGGAGTCCATGTGATGTGAAGATGCTGAAGCATCACTGCAATAAGGAACAGTGGAGGGAACCAGGGCAACTCAACCTGAGCAGGGAAAGCTCAAGGGGACCTTGTCCATGGCTATAAAGGTCTGCAGGGAAGGTGCTCAGGGACAGGCCACGAGCACATAGGATCAAAGGAGGCTCCCTCTGAACTCCACTGCTTCACTGTGAATTTGTGGAGTTCCTGTAACCAGAGACTCTGCAAAGTCACCTGGACACAGTCCTGGGCACCTGACTCTGGTGGCCCTGAGCAGAGAGGGACTGGACAAAGAGACCCCCCAGAAGTCCCTTCCAACTTCAAGCAGTCCTATTGATTACTTGGAGCCTGCAATTCCCACAGCACTAATGATCCTCTCCCCAGAACACAGGATGTGTGTCACTGCTAATGACAGGTGTGAATAGTGGTTCTTTTAAGTCCCAAGAGGATGTACCAAACCCAAATTACTGTCTGAAGCAGCGGCATCCCAGAGATGATTTCCTCTGACAGTCCATGCTCTCATTTCACACACCAGTTTGGAGGTGATCCTGTTTCTCATAAGCCCTCCCAACTCCTGCAGCCTTACAAAGTAAACAGCTCCCATGAGGCTGATCACCCAGGAGAGTGAAAATTCAGAGAAACCAGACTAAAGTATCTCTCCAAAGGGCTGGGAGCCCACAGTGGCCTCATTGCTCTCCCCAAGGGTGATACCAGCTCCGAATCACAGAACTCTTCCCTCCCCCAGGAAAATAGCCAGGATAGGAAAAGTGACAAAAACTGTGAATATCTTTACAGTTTTTGAACACACGATTACACTGGCACTCCAGAGAAACAAAAAGATGTATGTAAGTCACACTCTTGGTCTCCCTGCTTCTGACCTTGAACCTGGGAGGGGCCATGAACCAGAACCAGCCACACAGGTGTCAGGGGAGAACCTGCCATCTACAACTAAACCTGCCAACTAAAACCATCCTTTGTGCTCCAGCACAACCATCATTCCCCCCCCCGACCCTAGACAAATTGGAAAAAAAAAAGGTTTTATGATAGCTTTTTCTACATAAATAATAAAAAAGCAGCATTTTATTGAGGTGAAACCCTCAGCCTGGATTTCAGCAGGGTGAGGGCTGATGCTGGACCCAAACCCAGCAGATGAAGGCATGCCCATGCCATTCTGAGGGAGGGGCTGTCTCCCTCAGACCTCCTGGCATTCTCAGTTCATTTTCTTGCGCTTCCGCTGTCCCTCTGGTGCCTTCTGCATGGGCAAGGGCAGAGACAGAGTGCCCAGCTTGTGGTTCTGGTCATTCTCCAGCCCTGGCACCCCCTTGGCCTTGGACACCCTGAGCCGCAGGGCCTTGGCGATGTCCAGTATCCTGGAAAACACCAGAGAAATGCCATAAGTGGGGCTGAGGCCCCTGTGCCATGACCCCACAGGGACCTACAGCCCTCTGGAGGTGCCTCTGTGGTACAGGGATGAGCGTCAGGACTGCAAGGCAGACAGCCCTTCAGGAACAGAGTACTGCTGATTCTTCCAGCAGGTCCCAGCCTCCTCTTTTCCTCACAGCATCAGAGGACCTGTGTTCCCAGATGCAGGGCAGCACAACCCAAACCCTGCCAAAAGCAACATGGATTCCTGGAAAATCTTAGCTCCAGAAAGAAAAACAAAAAGGGAAAACGGATGGAAACCAACAGCAGAGACTGCTCTTAAACCCACTAATACCAACCAAAGAATAAAGAGGATAACTGTGGGCAAAATAAGTGATGACCTCAAAACCAATGAGGAAGCTTGAAAACCAAGCAGTGACCAAGGGCTTTGGTAAGACCCAGTAATAACTGAAGTTTTGGCCAGAAAGCCTGACCCAATGAATGCTGCAGGGCCAAGGACAGGAGCACAGCTGGAGCACAGCTGCAGCTGCTAGGTGACTCTGGGAAATGCAGGTCCTGCACCCACCCACAGACAACTGCCTATCTTTCCCTGGAAAATTAAAGCCCGACCCAGGTCCAGAGACGCTTCAGAGCTCTCTCAGGGTCTTTCCGTAGGAGGATCCCAGCAAGTGTGAATAAACAGGATGACTCACCTGCTCTCTGGGAGCTTCAAGTCATTCTGCAGGACGGTGAGATCTGTCTGGAAGTTGTTAATGTGCAAAGCCAAGGCAATGACATATGCGGTGATTTTAGCCTTCATGGATGCAGAGATTAAATTCTGGATGCTGTGTGGCAAGAGGAAGAACTTGTGAGATGTGGAGTGTAAGGGGGGTCCTGATGGTGTCTCTGTGGCCCCTCAAGCTGAGCTCTGCCATACCTGTGCCTCAAGAGCATCACACACCATCCCTTACCTGCCATCGTTGTAGGTCACTGAGGTGAAATTCTTCATGAGTTTCCTGCTGATGATGTGTGGGCATTCAGGACCCATTGGATCTAGGGAAGAAAGGAGCTTTGCAGTAGAATGAGGAACACACATTCTACCTTGCACTGCCCACCCACCACAGCAGCACGTGTATCATCCTGACATGTACCATGGAGTATCAGAATACCCATGTGGAAAGGGACCCACCGGGATCACTGAGTGCAGCCCCACACAGGAATTCCACCATTTACTGCCTCTTCCCACAAACACAACAAACCTAAAAGGAACCTCAGTGCTTGATTTCTAGGTCTCATAATTTTTCAGGCCTGAGAGAATCCCAGCTTTTGTTTTCTTAGTAAAAGCGATCTCCCACTTCCATCCTATACAATCTAAAATGCACACACCTATGCCTATGCACGTATTTATTTTGTCAAAAAATACTGTTAAAGCTGTAACTACACTAACAAGTCCCTCCTATAACCAAGTCTAGTTATTCCCACATCCTCCTTAGACAAGTCCTATGGGTGACTCCTGTGTCCCCAGCAACACAGGAAGAGTTTTAAAGCCAGGCTTGCCACTTCCTCCTTCCTCAGCCCTGCTAAGGACTGACAAAGACCCAAAAGTTCTAAGGAAGATGGCAAGTTTGGAAAACCTCAACCAAAATGTTCTGTGTGGTGCTGTTTCAAAAGCAGGACCCTGAGTATGGCAGAGGTATGACCCACACACTCAGCTGATGAGCAAAGGATGATGAAGGTATTCCCAAAAGCATGTGTTTATGAGCTGAAAACTCTTACGCTTCTTCTTGATCACTTTCAGGTGACTAAACTTGATGAGAGTGTCCAGGAACCAGAGGCATCGAGCTTTGTGGTCTCTACTCTTCTCATCAGTGGGCAGGAACTTCAGCTCCTCCAATACAAAGGAGCAATGGCTGCAGGAAAGAGGGGGAAATCAGCTCCCTAGAGAGCCCCTTGCTGCTGTGTACACAACTGTCCCCCACATTACCCAAGGCAGGTGCTGCTCTGCCACTGGATCCACTGTCCTCCCTCTGCCCCAGAGCCGTGGCACTGACAGCAGCAGCCCTGCTGCCCCCCAGCCAGGATGTGGCCACTGGCAGCAGCATTACCTTCTCTCCTCTGCTCTCTTGGCTATCTCCTCTGCAGTGATGCTGGCCAGGGTGGCTGCTGGCACCCGCAGCGCCTCGTACTCGGCAGGAGACAGGACTGGCAGCATTTTAAGGAAAAGAATAAGCCTGGGCTCTCCCTTCAGGGTAGGGCAGTTCTCTTCCACATTCACTTCGGAAGTAGGCAGGGAAAGGGGCTGGAACCTGTCCAGGAACTAAGGGCTCTAGGAGACTGGCACAACTACTGCTCACTTCTGAAAGGCTGACGTCACCAATATTCCCCGTGGAATGCTGCCCACCAGGAGGCAGAGCATCCCGCTCTCCACAGGAAAGAGGCGGATATGGGACAAGCAGGCCCCAAAACCCCAGGGCAGCATTACCTTGCTCCCAGCTCTTGGCCTGTGAGGGACAAAGGCTCGACTTGCTCCCACGTGCCAGACTGCTTCATTGAGACTTAAAGGCATGAGAAACCACCATGACACAGAAAAGATACTGTCCTCAAACTTGTAGACGTGCTCCGGCCTGTCGGTGTCCTCGTGGCACGGCGGGAGGAAGGCAGAGATGTTCTGCACATCATCCTGGGCCATGTCCTGCATCAGAGCTGGGGAGGGAAGTGGGACAGGAGCAAGTTTGAAGCAAGTTCACTCAATGGGTCAACACCATTTTAGTCACAGCTGGAATTTTAAACATTTACAATTTCTATCAAGAACCTTCTGGTCATAAAAACTTAGAAAGTCTTAGTCCAGACTAGAGAAACATCTAGGAAAGAAGGGCACCAAGATTTCTGCTGCTGCAGGTGGACAGAGCACAGTTTTGGCACCTCTGTTCCAGTGGATACCCATTTGGCACAAAGCAGCTCTGAGAGCACAGCCAATATCCATCCACCCTGGAACAAAAGGGATGAAATGTGGTGGGATCTACAGTCAACAGACATCTCTCCTGCTCATGCCAGTGACATTCTCAGGATCCCAGAAGTGCTCTGGAGGGCTCTTGTGTCTGCCCTCCTGCCCAGATGTCCACAGTCAGGGCAGCCTCAGCTCTCTCCTGCCACAGCTTGGAAGCCCCCAGGGATGGTGACACCACACTGTGCTGTGACCTGTCCCAAGGCTGCACCACTCTCTGAGGTAAGAAGGTGCCTTTTCAACAGCCGTGCCTCAGAATTCAGACCAGCTAAAGGCACTGCCTTTATCCCTATGAACTCATATCCCACAGGAGCTTCCAAAGTAGGCAGTATGGACACTGATGTCACAGGTGTTCCCTCATTCAGGCAACTCCAACAGCAAGTCCAGCAGGATCAGAAAGAAGCACTTCCTCTACATGTACCTCTCAGCTGTTAGACCAGCTACTTCCTCATCACTTAAAGAAAACATCTCTTCTTCCTGCCACACTTGGCACGGACAGACAGAAAAAACCACTTCAGGTTGTCCTGATTACACCTCAAGACAGAATCCTCTTACCTGTCACTCCCTTGGCATCTATAACATTTGCAGCTGCTTTTGTCACAGCTGTGTTCACAATGTCATTGCCCACGGCATTCATGCGGCGAGAGCTCAGAGCTCGTTTCTGCTTGCTGGTTCCAAAGGCCTCAATGCACAAATCCATCTGCACAAGACAGAAACACACACTAAAACACCCTGTGCACTCAGGAGAAACAAAACCCACACTGTGGGCTCCTTCCACAGCCACAGTCTCTACGAAAACTTTAAACTCTTCACGTGGCAAAACCTGCAGGTGCAGGATGTGCTGGTCTGCAAGGGACAGGAGGTCACTGGGATGGTGACCAGCCTGAAATAACCAGGAAAATACTCCTGAGCCAGGCAATGACTGTACTGCCTCCTGGACACAGGGAGAATGCTGGTCCTGCACAGGTTTACCCTGCAGGACACCAATCCTCCCAGCCTTAAGACAAGCATCTGCCCCTGCCAGCTAGATAATCACAGCAGAACATGACACAGCTTTCAATGTTACCTTCTCCCTGTAGGATTTGGTCTGATAATCCTTTGTGTCGTCAGGTAACAAGTTATCTATAAAACAACAAAAGTTAGTGTGCTTGGACAGATGCAGCCAGGACAGTAATTCCTTTAGCTCAGTGACTGACAGGCTTGGCACAGCACATCAGGATCTCCTCCATGTGACCTGGCTAATTAAAGGACACACCAAAAACGAGAACCTAGAACAAAAAAGGAGCTTTTGCTACAAAGCACATGGGTGCAATACATGGACTATGGCCAAACTCACATCCTGCTGCACAGGGTAAAAATCAGTTACCAAAAGATGTGATCTTTTGGGTTCTTATCCTGGGTTCAATGACAAAAAACAGTCGTGGTGGATAAAACTGTTTTTTTGTTATTCAGGGATCCAATTTCTGATGAGTCTCAGGCCTCCCTCAGCTGAACACACCCAGACAAGGCTGCACTTGAGCAGTGACACTCTGTGAGTGACTTCCACCCTCCACACTCCCTGCTTAACCTCCACCCTGGACTCGCTGTGCTCCCCTCTCTTGCTGTCCTTCTCAGCATGCACAAGTGAAGGAGCTGTCCTTGCTCCATGCCAAGGGAATAAGGCAGGAATGAGACGGACAAAGCAACCGAGCAGCTGTGACTCCCAGCACCTCCCACCTGAGAGCAGGGGCTGCATGTTGAATATTTCAGCATTGTAGACCTCCATCTGCCCAGAGTTCTTGTCTAACACACCAACAAAGTACCTAGGAAGAACGGAGGCAGTTGATTAGTGAGAGGCAGGGTAGTGGAGATGATTTAAATTACATGGTCTTCTCATGTCCCGGCAGGTCTCCTGCCTGGCACATACAGTGCTATGACAAACCAAGTGACCTCTAAGGCAAGTATATAAAAACAGAAAGACTTGCTACTCTAAGTATATGCAGAAGTCCTAAAACAATTGAATTAGGTGCCAGAGTTCTGCTATTTCCTTTTGCCTTTTTTTTTTGCTATGTTAGGACTTGATGGCCATAGCTTGAACAACAGCCAAATTTCCCTGTAGCTCCCAGAGCTCAGCATCTCCAGAGGTGCAGGCAAGTACCACTTCAGCCCCAACTCTTCACCAGAGTTCAGAGGTAAAAGCACTTAAATCTGCCCACAAACAATACTCAATTAACACCCATACCATACACAGTTGTTAAACTGCATTTATCTCTCCAGACTCAAGAAGAAACAACCTTTGGTGCTCTTTTTTCAGCTGCAGCATCTCAAACTGGACACTACTCTATCTGAGGATCCAGCTCTCCTGGTTTCACTGCTCAGACAGAACAGAGGTTGGTATGGGCATGTTTTGACAGAAGTGAAGCCAGATCCTTGTACAGAATTACAAAACATCTCAGCTGGAAGGGCCCCACAACAATGACCCCTTCAGCACTCACCAACTGATGATAAAAGCAATTTCTTCACCCTAATTTCTCAGTAACAAAGCTCCATCCTGCTGCTACACTAATCCATATCCTCACTCCAGACCTCACAAAACATATTCAAATGGGTCTGTGATTTACAGACCCATTATCTGGCTACTGCATCATCACAGCTTCCACAAGATGGGCATGAACAGCCGGAGCTTCCTGTCCAAATCCTCTGAGCCCCACCATGGCCCCATGGAATCCTCTGAAGCAGGTGCAGAGAAGCGAGTAGGAGCTCTGTGTCTGGGCAGTGCCTGTGCTCCCAGTTCCTTTTCCATACCTGCACAGGGAGTTGCACTTCATCACCTCGCTGCCGAAGTTGTGTCCCACGTAGCAGAGCCGCTCTGTCTCTGAGACCTGGGAAACCATGGAGAATTCCTTGAGCAGAGGGCTGAGGGACCTTCAGTGCCTCTGCTCTGCTTCCCTCAGGGCGACCAAGCTCTGCATTCCCAGGCATCGTAATTTACGTGCGGAGTGTATGTACAGCAAACTTGCACAGTGATCACCCCTCAATATTTCAGTTTAAAATGTGACTTCCAATGATTCATTTAGGCTCCAGTATTGTCAGGTGCCTGCAATTCACCACCTGAAAAGCTGCAGCCAGCACTATCACAGTGTCGGGATTTTAAGAGACAGGACCACCTCAAGACGTTTCAAAGCATTATTTATTGCTGCAGTCTCACTGAAGGGTGAGAACTTCTCACCAAAAGTCCCTGGTGAATCATCCCCAGACCACAAGTTACAAGGTCTTTTAAAGGTTAATTAGGCAATAAACTATTGCCACAAAATTTATTTATGTCTTCACACAGACAGTTAATTGAACTGTCCCACACGCAATCCGAGCTTTCTTATCCAATCACACAGTGACACACAAACTACTTGCTACACCTTAAGACATTTTTACTATTCCTGTAACTACTTCTATCTTCAAACTTACAAATCTTAAAACTTTACAGTGCCTAGCTTAATATATTTCTATCTAAACTACAAGCTCACATTTTTACTTCTGGTCTCTAAACTTGGAAGCCTTTTCCAAGGTTTCAGATCGAACCTTGTATTCTTTTTCTGTATTCGGGCCTGCAAGTACAAGATTTTGAGAATTTTCTGGGCCTGAATTCCCACATAGCAGGAGTGCACCAGACACTAAACATATTTTCAATGCATTATGAGAATGTGTTGGTTTTTCTGCTCTGCTGCAGTGAATTTCCCACAATGATTTGGGCTGAAAAGTCAGTTATTCCTTGAGTGCAGCAGCTGTAAAGATTAACAGCAGCATCAGAAAGCACCTTCTGATTGTACCCTCAGCTCCCTCCTCATTCAGAGATCCCCTTATGATGTAATTTAGCCAAATCACACCTTGGTGAAGATTTCCCAGTGTGAACAGAACACAATGGATTTCATTATTAAAGGCACCCGACTAGCTGGGAAGCAACTCCCAGATGGTTCAGTTTGGCCCTGTTCTGCCAGCTCCACTCTGCAGTGTTCATCAGCCACATCACTGCCAGAGCCTCCCCTGGCTCCTCAGGAACCCAGAGATACCTCAGCATTTGGAACGCATCCCTGTGGAATATGCTGGCCTGAACTTTGATAGTTTAAAAAAAAAATCTGCTACAAAGCTCAGCACAGATTTTCACAGAATCCCAGACTGATCTGGGTCATAAAGAGACCTTAAAGCCCACAGTGCCATCCCTGCCATGGGCAGGGACACCTTCCACTGTCCCAGGCTGCTCCAAGCCCCATCCAACCTGGCCTTGGACACTGCCAGGGATCCAGGGGCAGCCACAGCTTCTCTGGGCACCCTGTGCCAGGGCCTGCCCACCCCCACAGGGAGGAGTTTCTCACTCCAGCCGGTGGGAGTTCCTGAGGCCACAGCCCTGAGGGCAGAACAGTGTCAAAGCCCCCCGCAGCCCGCAGCAGGAATTGCCCGGTAAGGATTACACGTGGGAATTGCCTGGGCTGGGGCCCAGCCGCTGCTCCTGCTGTGGCCTCTAACGGGCCCCGCAGCCCATGGGGCTAATTAATAACATCTGTGACTTTTATCCAATTATAGCCATTGTCTGGCTACCGGCTCGTCGTGTACTACTATCATAATATCCCAATATTACTGGGACCCGACGGTCCGCAGCCGCCCCGCCGCCTCAGGGCGGGCCCTTACCAGAATCCTGCGGTGCTTCTTCCGAGGATGCGCCACGTCCCGGTTCCGGTACACGGTGAAGCGCAGGGAGTCGGGGTGCTGCAGCTTCCCGTTGGCGAACCGCACTGCGGGACAGGAAACCTGTGAGATCCGGGGCGGCCGCGATCCCCGAGGGGAGCCCGTAACCCGCCCCACAGCCCCGGCCCAGCCCCGCTCACCGAGAGCCGCCGGCCGCTCTGCCTCGGGGTCCCCGCGGTAGCGCCAAGTGGCGGCGGCCATGCCGAGGGGCTGAGTGAGGGCGTGCGGCTGTGATGCGCGTTCCGATGCCGGTCCTGGTGCGGGTCCCGCTCCTCCCGTTCCTCCGCCTCTTCCGCCACTGCCTCCCGTCGTGCCAATAAGCTCAGCCCCGATTGGGCAAGATGAGACTCTGCCGCCGCATATAAATAACGAGGTCACCGATTGGCTATCAGCGGGGCCCGCGCCGCCAGCGGCCGGAAGTGACGCGCTCGGTCGGCGCGGCGGGGCGGGGCGGGTGGGGCCGGAGCGGCGGGAGCGGGGCCGATCCCGATCCCAGTCCCCATCCTGAGCCTCGCACGGCCCTTCCCGCACGGACACCGCAGGTGAGCGGGGCGGGGGGCGGCAGTGAGGCGGAGACCAGTGACCCCAGCGTCGGGGCGCGACCAGGGCTCTCCGGACTCCCCTTTATGTCCCGTGTGCGACACAAAACGGAGTCTCCGGGTGTGTCTTCACCGGTGCTGATCCAGCGCTGAGATGCAGGTGTTTCTGCGGGAGGGGCACAAATCTTGGGTGTTGCAGGTGATGCATAAAGGAAAAAAAAAAACGGGAAAGAAAAGGCACTGTCTTGAGAAGAGCACATTGCAGCAAGAGACCCTACTTATCCAACAGTCAGTTAATGTTCTGGAGTTTCCAGAGGCTCTAAATTACTTAATTTTCCCCGTGTTGAGTATTCCAGGTGATAACTGGCGAATGATGTCCCTGTTCTGACTCCATCCAAGGACACACGGTGGGATTCTTGGGATATCCTGTGCGGGTTCACGATCTGGCCAGCAAAGACAGCAATGGGCAGGAAAGAAAAAGCAGCAAACACATCCATATTTGAGGATGGACTTTCTGAATCAGCAGGCTTACATTTGATCCCTCCTCAAAAGTATAATTCTGGCCATGTAACTTTTTTTTTAGCTGCTTTATGATCTTGTGTCCATTGATGCTGTCGCGTAGCTGTTGGAAAATAAACATCAGCATAGGAACTTGTGTGTGTGCCTTGGACTTTCAGCCTTTCTGCTCACCAAATCTTACACTTTATTATTTTTTTAATGAGGAAAAGTCAAGATATTGCTGGGGGTCACCTATGTAGTCTTGAAATGAATCTACTAGGATATGACTCATGTTCTGTTAATGAAAATTTAAGAAGAAACCACCCGAGTCTTGCCTACTTGTCTTGTTGAGCAGCACATTGTTTTGCCAGCAGTCCCAGTGTTTCTGTGGAAGGTTACCCAGTTGTGTGAGCAGTGTATCAGAGGGGCCAGCAGGTTATTGTAATCGGGTTCTTTTTGCAAACCAGGATTAAATGTTTTACTCGTGGGCGTGAGGTGACCCCTGTTGTCTAGTTTCCGGCACAGCTGCCTGTGACATGGCTGGTGCTGCGGTCAGCTCTGTGGCAAAACCTGGATTTTCACTGCTTTTTCTTGTCCTCCAAAGTGCTGGTTTTGATCCTGTGCCCATGTGATGGTGATAAAGTCAGACCAGTTTCAGTTTGTCTGTCTTTCAGCTGTCACCTTTCATCTTCACAGCCTGGCTCACTGCAGGCTTCAGGCTTCTGACCAGGACTTCAGCCATAGAGTCATACAACAATTTGGGTTGGAAGGGCACCTTGTCTAGTTCCACCCCCTGCCATAGCAGGGACACCTTCTACTGTCCCAGGCTGCTCCAAGCCCCAGTGTCCAACCTGGCCTTGGACACTGCCAGGGATCCAGGGGCAGCCACAGCTTCTCTGGGTGCCCTGTGCCAGGGCCTCCCCACCCTCACAGGGAAGAATCCCATCTTCTGCTATCATCTTCCAGTTTGAACCCACTCCCCTTTCTCCTTTACTGCAGACTCTCATAAATAGTCGTGTCCCATCTTCACTGCAGCTCCCTTCAGAACTGGAAGGCCACGGTTAGGTCACCCTGCAGCCTTTTCTTCTCCAGGCTGAAAATCCCAATTCACTCACCCTTTCCTCACGGCAGAGCTGCTCTATCCCTCTGATCAACTTGGTGGCCCGTATAGCTAGCGATCTCTTCTGTTTTGCAGGATCATGGATTTCCCGGGGCACTTTGAACAAGTCTTCCAGCAGCTCAACTACCAGAGGCTCCATGGGCAGCTGTGCGACTGCGTCATCGTGGTGGGCAACAGGCACTTCAAGGCTCACCGCTCGGTGCTGGCCGCCTGCAGCACGCACTTCCGCGCGCTCTTCACCGTGGCCGAGGGCGACCAGACCATGAACATGATCCAGCTGGACAGCGAGGTGGTGACGGCCGAGGCCTTCGCCGCGCTCATCGACATGATGTACACGTCCACGCTCATGCTGGGGGAGAGCAACGTGATGGATGTGCTGCTGGCCGCCTCCCACCTGCACCTCAACTCCGTGGTGAAGGCCTGCAAGCACTACCTGACGACGCGGACGCTGCCGCTGTCGCCGCCCAGCGAGCGCGCGCAGGAGCAGAGCGCGCGGCTGCAGCGCTCCTTCATGCTGCAGCAGCTGGGGCTCAGCATCGTCAGCTCGGCGCTGGGCTCCTCGCAGGGCGCCGAGGAGCCGCCCGGCGCCATGGGCCCGGCGCTGCGGGGCGGGCTGGAGCAGCGCGGGCTGGAGCAGCGCGCCGCCTTCCCCATCCGCCGCCTGCACAAGCGCAAGCAGTCCTCGGAGGAGCGCGCCCGGCAGCGCATCCGGCCCGCCATGGAGGAGCCCGTGTCTGACGTGGCCGCTGAGAGCGGGCAGCCTGTCGTCCACTCGCGTGAGGATTTCTTCTCTCCAGACTCGCTGAAGATCGTGGACAACTCCAAGGCCGACACTGTTGCTGATAACCAGGAGGACAACACGATCATGTTCGACCAGTCTTTTGGTGCTCAGGAGGATGCTCAAGTGCCCAGCCAGTCGGACAACGGTGGGGGAAATATTTCCCAGATGTCCATGGCGTCCCAGGCCACACAAGTGGAAACCAGTTTCGACCAAGAGGCTTCTGCTGAAAAGAGCAACTTCCCGTGTGAAAATCCAGAGGTCAGCCTGAATGAGAAGGAGCACATGAGGGTGGTGGTGAAGTCTGAGCCCCTGAGCTCGCCGGAGCCTCAGGATGAGGTGAGCGATGTCACCTCCCAGGCAGAGGGCAGCGAGTCTGTGGAAGTAGAAGGAGGAGTGGTGAGCGCAGAGAAGATAGAGCTGAGTCCTGAGAGCAGTGACCGCAGCTTTTCAGACCCTCAGTCCAGCACTGACAGGGTGGGAGACATCCACATTATGGAGGTGTCCAACAACCTGGAACACAAGTCTTCTTTCAGCATTTCAAATTTTTTGAATAAAAACAGGGGAGGTGGCTTTGGTGCCAACCAAAACAATGACGACAACATTCCCAACACCACCAGTGACTGCAGGATGGACAGTGATGCCTCTTACCTGATGAGCCCAGAGTCAGGGCCCACCGGTGGCCACTCATCTACTGCCGTCTCCCACGTGGAGAACCCGTTCAGTGAGCCCACGGACTCCCACTTTGTGAGGCCCATGCAGGATGTGATGGGTCTGCCGTGCGTGCAGACCTCCGGGTACCGAGCAGCGGAGCAGTTCAGCATGGATTTCCCACGCTCAGGCCTGGGCTTGCACTCGCTGTCTCGGGCCATGATGGGCTCAGTGAGAGGTGGAGCTGGTGGCTTTTCTGGCTACCGCCGCATTGCCCCCAAGATGCCCGTGGTGACCTCTGTGCGGGGCTCGCAGCTGCAGGAGAGCTCGTCCGGGTCACAGCTGATGATGAACGGGAGCACTTCTTTCGAGAGCGGGCACCTGTCACAGCCGGGCCCGCCACAGCTGACCAGGGCGTCCGCAGATGTCCTGTCCAAGTGCAAGAAGGCTCTGTCAGAGCACAACGTGCTGGTGGTGGAGGGAGCGCGCAAGTACGCCTGCAAGATCTGCTGCAAGACCTTCCTGACGCTCACGGACTGCAAGAAGCACATCCGTGTGCACACGGGGGAGAAGCCCTACGCCTGCCTCAAGTGCGGCAAGCGCTTCAGCCAGTCCAGCCACCTCTACAAACACTCTAAGACCACCTGCCTTAGGTGGCAGAGCAGCAACCTGCCCAGCAGTTTGCTGTAACCTGCTGCCCCGGGCCCGGAGGAGCCTCGCTGCCCGCGGGGACGCTCCGGCAGGCGGGCAGACACCGGCGTGCCACGGTGCCACACACGGTCTTGGCTCTGCCATTGGGGATATCCGGTACCTACCTCGCGGGTGTCGCCGCCGGGAGCCGCGCGGCGGGGATGGGGATGTGACCCCCCAGGGCAAAGCAGCCCCTTTGCAGGGCAGAGGGGTGACAGCACGGGGGTCTCCTGAAATAGCACGGTTTGAGAACAAGAAACTGACGTGCGCCTTTTTTTTTTTTTTTCCCCTCTAAAGCATTTTATAACAGTGAAAGCATTTAAATGATTACTGTAACATGAGTTGCTGCGTTATGTGAGCACAGTGGTGCAGACCCCTTACCTTTAAAAGAGGAAAACGGCTTAGGCTGCACCTGTCTGACATAATGCTTTAAAATACGCTACTTAAGACAATAGTTCTAGGATTATGAATGTATGTTTGGCCGTTTTGTAGTAAAGGACACTGTGTAATCAAGGTGCTTAAATTAAATCCCAGACAAGTAACTTTTGGACTGCCAGGTGTACATATAACTTTAATACAGCAAGATCTGGATGTTTGGCTGTTTTTTTTTTTTCCCCGTAGAAACGAGTATTAAGTGGTAAGTGAAGTACTGTCTCTTGTTTGTGCTATTCCTAGCAGTATTTTAACCAGTTTGTATCTCCTATGTTACAATTCTATATACGCAGAAGTTTGAACAGAGCTTGTCTTTGTCTGTTGTTCTGAAGGAGAGGGAATTTGTGATGGCTTTTTTTGCCACATAAGACAGTATCTCGCTGTTCCCAGATGCCCACAGTCCATCTGGTCCCCGTTATGGTGTGAGCACATTGTTTTTTTCTCTTATCTCCAGGCTTTAATTTCCTGCCCTGCGCCCTTAGTGACTTCCCTTCGCAGCTGTGGATCTGTCCTTGGATCAAATCGCTCCTAGGTCAGGAGCAATCTTCGTTTGCCATATTGCACAGAATCATTGAGTATGCTGAGTTGGAAGGGACCCCTGAGGATCATTGTGTCCAGCTCCTGGCCTTGCAGAGGATACCCCAACAATCCCATCTTGTGCCTGAGAGCAATGTGCAAATGCTTCTTTACCTTGGGCAGCCTTGGGGTTGTGACCCTGTCCCTGGGGAGCTTGTTCAGTGCCAGGCCACCCTCTGGGTGAAAAGCCTTTCCTGATAGCCAACCTAAACCTCCCTTGATTCAGCTTCAGCTGTTTTTTTAAGTCCTGTCACTGGCCACAAGAGTGAAGAGATCTGTACCTGCTCTTCTGCTGCTCCTCAGGAGGATGTTGAAGACCACAGTGAGGTCTTCTTAGTCTGCTCTATGCTGAGCAAACCAAGTGTCCTCAGCTGCTCCTTATAAAGCTTCCTTTCCAGACCCCTCACCGACCTCATGGCCTTCTTTGGACATTCTCTAAAAGCTTAATGTCTTTTATATGATGGTGCTCAATATTGCCCACAGCACTTGAGGTGAGGCCACGCCAGAGCAGAGCAGGACAATCCCCTCCCTCACCTGGCTGGTGATACCCCAGGACATGACTGGCCCTCCTGGCTGCCAGGGCACTGCTGGCTCATACTCTGTAAAAGTCCTTGTCAAATTCAGGCCTTCCACTTAAGTTAGTGTCATAGAAGTACTTTTCCCCGTACATTGAAAAAAAATAAGCTATTGTAAATTTAGTTTTAAAAAATGGCACTGTACGTGTGCAGTAGAAATTTGTCATTCTCCATGTGAGTCATGTAAATCTCTTTTTAATTTCCTCTTCTTTGGAGCCACCGTAACTTAACATTGCCTGCAGTCTCCTTTCTTCCTTGTCAAAGGTGCACATGAACTGGTGCTCAGCATTCTTAGGTTTTTAAATAAACTTTCAGAGCACTTCTGATGATGATAAATGCTGCTCAGCTGAGCAGGGGCTGGGTCAGGGCTGCAGAGTGTCCTTCTGCTCAGGTGAGACAGAGGATTCCCTGCACCTGCTCTGTCAGTGTGTTATTTGCACCTTGACCATCTGAGAAATGCAGAAACACAGGCGATTGTTGGGTTAATTCCTTTAAAATGTTAATATTTTGTTATAGGGTTTGCTTAATGGTCATATTTATGGCTCTTGATTTTTTTTTAAGCATTAAAATAACACATTTTTTAAAGCAGTGGGATATGCTGTGTTTTGTTTTAAATAGTTTCAGTATTGGGGACTAACAGCATTGAGCTGCATAAACACTCTCCCAAACAACAATAAAATGCAGTATTTTGTACTTTAGTATTTTCTTGTGTTGCTTTATTAAGTAACACTGTTTCATCTTCATTGCATTTCTAGTGGTTTGCTTTCTAAAAACAAGGCTTGCTTTTATTTTCATTTTCTGTTTCCTGTAGCACATCCAAATTTGTTGAATTGTTAAAATGTTTTGTGCAAGGAGACTAATTAGGAACTAGTATAAGCAGATAAACACTTTAATGGACTTTTGAACTGTTTTTATAAAAATTTTAATGTGGAATATCAGTGCAGGAGGACTTCTGTATTCTTTCTTTGAGAAAAAGTTTGTCTGGAGCATTTTTGGAAGCAGCAGCTTTAAAACTCATTGTCAGTTGATGTGCAGAGGGGCAGTTGCAGGCCTGGAGCCTGCAGGTGCCTCGCGGCTGAGTCTTCCTGAAAGAAGCAATAAATTTCTGGGAATAGCATAAATAAACACCTGGGGCCTGAGCTGCCCACTCTAGTGGAGGGTGTCTCACCCCACAGCCTGGAGAGCTTACGCCACTGAGTTGCGCTCATGATTGAACTTTGCAAGTGGGATCTCGCATGGGGGTGTCGGGGTGTCTGTTCCGAAACACCTGGAAATAAACCCTACTTTTTTGTGTTGCTGTGTCTGACTGGTTTCACTGGTTTGGTGCTCTCCACACCAGCGTGTACAGAAAAAATTGTGACTGAAAAAGGGATCGTAAAAACCTGGCCTTGGTAATAATTTTGTCCCCAGTAGAGTTCTTTGTAAGAACTTTTGTTAATGAAATAATATCTACACAGCACCTGTAAAATTCATGATCTGTGGTTACTGCTGCTTTCTGAATTCCTCGTGGGAGGATGCCACAGATGCACGGGGTGCTTGTCTTGAAGGAGTTCTGAGATGGACACATGAGCCCGGTGCTCCAGTTCCTGTGGCAGCTGATTTACCTATGTCTAGGTATCTTTCTTAATGCACCTAGGGAATCTGACACACCTGCTGATCCCAGGTTATTCCCTGTCATCATCAGGGATCACAGGAACCTCTCAGATATTCAGTCACCATCCTTCAGCATCACAGCAGCTCCACCAGCAGCAGAATCTTCAGTGTCAATGCTAAGGAATCTTGGAGGCTAGTGAGCTCCCCCACTGGACTCATGCTCTGGGTTTTCACAGCAAAGTTTGGAAACTTCCCAGCCAGCTGGGGTGCCCAGAGCAGACTCCCTTCCTCTCCACCACCATGGCCACAAGTCCTTCCTGCTCAGCCCAGGTTACAAACCTCCAGAACTACTTCTGACAGGCCAGCACAAAGCAATCAGCTATGCTTGTGAATAAAAAACTTACTGATAAATGTGTCAGAATTCCTCCCAGGCATGATGCAGGGCAACTTCCAACAGTCATTGCTATTGTCAGAGAGTGCTTCATTGAGCACCCAAGAAATGCCAGCAGAGTCCAGCACAAGGGACACTGCTGTGGGACACGAAGAGACACTGAGTGTGCTGGGTGAGCTTTAGGTCCCATTGCAGGCTTTGTGCTTGCCCTGGCTCCCTCCTCACAACAGGATTATGGTGCTGCCAGCTGCTCACCCCAGGACACTTCTCTCCTGCCCATTGCATGCTCCTCACTGCCTCGTGCTGCTGTCCCCAAAAAGCACTGGTTCCCTGTCTGTCCCCTGCTAGAGTGAAGACACAGGGGAGAAGGCACGGGTGGCTGCAGGGCAGTGGGGCTTGTCCTGGGGCAGAGAGGTGGGAAAATCCCATCTCAGCGGGGCAGGTCAGCCACTGGCACCACTGTTCCACCTGGACATGCCACAGGGGCTCCTGTGGGCCTGGACACCCTGGAGTGGTGTGATGGGACTGGGAAGAAGAGGATGGGAGGAGGAGGAGGATGGCTGATGGAGAGCCACAGCTCAAAAGGAACCTGAGTCCAGGTGTGCTCTTCAGCGTGTTCCCTGGTGTGAGGACTGGGAGCACTCAGAGCTGGAAGGAGGCTGGCTTAAGACTGGTTAGAGCAACCTCCACATCACACTGTGGGGACACCTGTGGGGTGGCTGGGGTGGGTAGAACTGCATGGCTGTGACTGGGCTGTGATAGGGCTGTCCTGTCTGCCACGTGGTCACCAATGACAGGAGGGCACATGGGGAGGGGCCATGGCAAAGCCAGTCACACCCAGGGACAGATCCACCCTCATGCTGCAGGATGGGCCAGCTGGACACCAGACTTGTCAAAGCTGTGGCTGCCCACACCCTGAAGGTGTCCAAGGCTTGGACTAATCTGGGATAGTGGAAGTTATCCCTGCCCATGGCAGGTGTGGTGGAATGAGATGATCCGTGAGGTCCCTTCCAACCCAACCCATTCCATGATTCTGTGATCAGTGGCACTGAGAGGTGGGCTCCAGGTTCCATCCCCCCTTTATTGAAGTGGGACAGTGGCTACAGGACACAAGAATCCACAAAGGCCTCAAGATATGCCCATCAGGCCTCTCCTGGCAGCTGGAGACTCAGGCGCTGCTCAGGCTCTCCTGTGCACCAACAAATGTCACTGCACATCTGAAAACATGAGGGGAGCTGCAGCCAGAACCTACAAAGGGGTAGCAGAACCTCCCAGTGAATTCCAGTTTGCCATCCACTCTGGTGCTGTGCCTGGAATTGGTTGTGGATGCAAAAGGCAGAGCTGGGGGTTCCTGGGGAGCTGCACAAGCCCACTTTGTTTTTCTTTAGACCCCCTCAAGCAGAGCATCATGTGGCACCACTGATTCCATAGGACCGTTTGAGGTGTGGGCTGGCAGCAGCTCCTGTGACAGCAGCAGCCTGCATGGACAGAGCTGGTACCTCTCCTCCCTTCCTGGCTACAAGCCCAGGTAAGGCACTCCTGGCCTCTCCCTGTGACCAGGAGCCAGGTTTTGAGCATGGATGCTGCTGCAGCAGCTCCCTTATGGCAGTTCCAGCATGGCAAGCACTCCCTAGTCCAGAGCCAACCCTTTTGGCACCCACAGTGTGCTCCACCACATTCCCTGTTCTCAAATAACATGAGCACGACACTTTGGCTGCTACTCTTTAATGGCTCCTGGCCACGGCAGGGGAGGGGACAGAGACTGGCCCTCAATGCTGCATCCATCCCACGGTGCTGCTGGAGCAGGGCCTGGCATCACAGCTTCAGCTCGTGGGGCATGGGCTCCCCTCGCAGCCCGGCCAGCAGGTTGTTGGCTGCCAGCACTGCCATGGTGTTCCTGGTGGCGTAGGTGGCACTCCCGATGTGTGGCAGGATCACTGCAGGGACAGGGAGGGACACTGCTCATCTCTCACCCTCACACACGCCCAACAGCCCCTTTCCAGGCTGTCACGTACATGTTATTTGTGTATTAATAAATATGTCATATTATTGTTATAAGTAATGTGTTCAGTAAATACACGTGTATGAATTACGTCCTGCCTGGTCTTGTTTAAGAGCTCTCAAATCTCCAAGTTCTGCAAATATTTCCAGAAAGCCTCTGCTCTTATCACTCCTCATACTGTCTACTTTGAGAAACAGTGCACTCAAATAAAGAATGAGTTTCAGCAAAAATGATAAAATAACAACTACAGGTTTGTATTTCACAAACAGACAGACATGGTCATTTCCCAATTTTCATGGTTTTTCTATGGTTTCTTTTTGGAACATACTTTTCCTACTCCAGAAACCCCCTCCCCTGGAGGGAGGATATCCTGTGTGACACCAGCCAAGCAAGCTCCTTTCTAGCCATCCTTCCTCACCTGATCATCCTCCTGCAGATAAGACAGGTCTCAGTCGTGGACCTTCACCTGCCCACCTTCCCAATGCCTGGAACTATCAGGTAACAGGCTGCCCATGCTCACGGCATCTGGGCCAACCCAGCAGCACTCCCAAGACCAAGATCTCCTCCAGATAAACTCAGCAGCCCACTTTTAGCCAGTGGGAAACTTTTCTAGCACAGTATGTGCCCAGGAGCCCACAGAATACCTGAGCTGGACAGGGCCTGATCTGGGAATTGGTTTCTCATTCATGCACCTGCTGATACCAGATCCTCCATGAATTTCACACACTGAATGAAGAGCCAGCACGAAGGTACTAAAACTGATCTTATCTCAATGGCCTTCTGGAAAATTAAAACAGCTTCCACACTTGTTTGACATCATGTTGATGAGTTTTTACCCCACAGCAGCTCCCTGCATTGTACAGTAGCCCACCTAAGCACACCTGATCTGCCTGTCCTGTGCTCTGGTGTCCACTGCTGCCAGTAGACTAACGGGGACCAGGGGTCCCTGTCACACCTGTCACTGGGCCCCCAAGGCAGCACCTGCAGGAGGAGGGGTCTGGCCACTCCCCCAGACACTCACCGCAGTTCTTGAGGGACAGCAGGGGGTGGTCAGTAGGCAGTGGCTCTGGTGTGGTGACATCCAGGCCCGCGGCTGCGATCTGGCCATGGGCCAATGCATTGTACAGGTCCTCCTGGTTCACCACAGCCCCCCTGCAAACGTGAGGGGTGAGAGGCTGGAATCACTGCTGAGGGCTCCCACAGGCTCACAGGGGCACAGAGGCAGCGGGTCCCCAGGGCTGCCTAAGCAGAGGTCAGGTCAGACTCTTTGGATGTGCCTGAACCTCCCAGCAGTGAGCTGCTCACACTCCAGCTGCCCACGGTGGGGGGAAGAACTGGGTGCTCCCTGAATAAATTATCTTGCCTTTGGCTCAATCCCAAGGGGCCTTGGGCAAATGTTCCCAGTGGCTGCAGCCATGAAGGCTGTATGTGCTGTCTGGACTCACTGCCCAGCAGATCCCCCTACACTCACACTGTGGAAGGACAACAGCCACTCTCCCAGGCACGGGTCTGGGCTGCCAGTACCTGCTTGTGTTGACAAACACAGAAGTCTTCTTCATCCTGCCAAAGAAGTCCTTGTTGCACATCCCCTGGGTAGCTGGCGTCAGGGCGCAAGTCACCACTACAAAGTCAGACTCCTCAGCCAGCCTCGTGAGTGGGACTGAGGGAAGAAACATGGAAACATCCCACTGCAGCCAACGCCTGCCCTCAGCAGAACTCCAGGGGCAGCTGCAGTCCCTTCTCTCCTCCCAGCAGGACACCTCAGTACTCAGCCCATGGGGACAGTCCAGAAGACCCTCCCCTCCTCCTAGGAGCAGCCGTCACATTTTGCCTCTGTTCACTGTGTCCAACTTCCTTGTGGGAATGAAACTGACAGAAAATCACCAGCGCAGACAAAGGGAAGAGGAACAGAACTCCACTGCAGGCTGGAGTTCTCACAGTGGTCTGATGAACCCCTGCATGTCCAGCCTTTGCCTGGCTCGGAGGAGGCAGGGCCCCCCCTGTCACCCCCCACTGCCTTGTGGGGCATGTCTGGGACATGGCACCCCCTCCCCTGCTGCCCCCTCACACTAGGTACACCCAGGAGCCCCCCAGATCCCCCAGCTTGTGCCCCCCCTCCACTGGCCCACCCTGCAGGTGACAAACCCTGGAGCTGTCCCAGCCATGGTGCCCCATGACTGATGACTGACACCACCCCTGCCCTGGTGCCATCCTTACCAAACTCAGCCCCAAACTCTGCCGCTCTCTCTGGTTTTGGGCCACTGCCAGTGTACAGAAACTTCTTGACCCCAAATGGCTTCAGGCGCCGGGCAACCGCCTGTCCTAAGAGTGAGGGAGAAAGGTGTTTGGCTGCTGTGGCTCCACAGCGTGTGGGGACCAGCACGTGAAGCCACTGAAGGGCTGCTGCAGTGGGATCACTCCTTCCTCACTATGGGGTGGGGTTGGAGACATTCTGCTGTGGAAAGGGGCCCATGGACACTGACCACGTGGCTGCCCTTGGGAGCACACTGCCCTGGGGAGCAAGGACAGGAATGGCTGCCTGCTGGCAAAGTCCACAGCCAGATGGAGTGTCGTGTGGACTTTGCCACTGCCTTTGTTTGATTGAGGACCAGGAGAAGGTACAGATTGCTGCGGGGATTGGAGGTGGTGGAAGCACATGAGCACCTGAGGCTTTAAGGTTGAGGCTGATGAGCCAGTACAGCTGCTGGGAGAGGCTCTGCACAGCTCCCCTCACTGTGCTCATGGGGTTTAAACAGGTGAGCACCAGGTCACCACCTTGGCTGAGTCACAGAGCCCCAGAACAGTCTGGGCTGGAAAAGACTGCAAAGACCATCTCATTCCAACCCTCCCACCTCCAGCAAGGGCACCTTCCAGTAGCCCAGGCTGAAGGTGAGGCTCCAAACCCACGCTGGAGAACAGAAATCTGCTCTCTGAACTGCCCTTACCTATCCTGCCCAGCCCGATGATGCCCACGGTGCTGTCAGACAGGCCATATCCACACATCCACAGCGGCTTCCACGTTGTCCAGCCGCCACTGGCAGAGAGAGTGGGACAGGAACAGGTGTCATGGAAAACTGCTCAGAGCCCAGCCCAGGTGCTCAGTGTGAGCTGCATGAAACTCTTGGCACAGCTCTGGGGCCACCCACAGCAGGGCAGGCACTCACCTCTTGACCTGCTCTGCTGCCTCTGGCAGCCGGCGGCAGGCGGAGAGCAGCAAGGCCACGGACAGCTCGGCGGTGGCGTCGGTCAGCACATCAGGGGTGTACCCCACACGGATCCCCCTGCCAGGCCAGATGCAGCTCTGGGGCAGCCCCGGGGTGCTCCCCTGGCATCCCCAGGCTGAGTGCCAGCACACGCCTGTGCCAGGTACCCAGGGACATCCCTTTGGCTCTCAGCCCGCCACACCCTTTCTCCTGATAGTCCTTGCCTTGGCCCAGCACCCAAACACTTTTCCAGCCCTGGCACAGTTAGGGTGACCCCAGCCATGATCCAGCAATAGAGGGGTGCAGGTGGCTGACCCCAGCCCCATGCTCTGTGAAAGCCCACCTGCCAAAAGGGACCAGTGCAACGTGGGGCGTGTCGGAGGAAGGGGTCCAGAACCAGGGGACAGTGCAGGGGGGTGCAGAGCATGGGGGAGGCAATGAAACATGGGGGTACAGAGCAGGGGGAGGGTTGGAGCAGGAGGTGTCCGAGCTGGCGGGGGACACAGCAGGGGAGCAGAGGGGGCACCGTTACCGCTTCTTGATCTCGTCCAGGGCGAGGTGGTCGAAGCCCACGGACAAAGTGCTGATGACCTTCAGGTCGGGCCCTGTAAGACACGATCGGCACTGCCGTGCCTGTCCCGAAGGCCCGGGGGATGGTGGTGGGGAAGCAGGGGGCCCCGCACGCACCGGCCGCGTCCAGCACCTCGCGGTCGATGCGGTCCGAGAGCAGGCAGAGCAGCCCGCGCTTCCCCGCCACGCCCGCCAGCAGCTCGGCCCGCGGCACCGGCTCCTCCGAGTCCCACTGCTGCACGCGGCACCTGCGGCGGCACCGGCGCCGTCATCGACCGGCACCGGCACCGGGACCGGCACCGGGACCGGGAACGGCACCGGCACCGACAGCGGCACCGGGAACGGCACCGACACCCGCACCGGGACCGGCGCCGACACCCGCACCGGCACCGCACCGGGACCGGCACCGGGACCGAATCGACAGTGCTCCTGCAGCGGGACCCGCGGCGCTCACCCGCTGGCCTGGGACAGCACCCGCAGCCCCTCGGCCGGGATCCGCCGCGTCACGAACACCGACATGGCCGCTGCCGCCGCCCGGGCCGACCGTGCGCCCGCCACCGCCCCGACAGCACCGGACAGCCCGGGACAGACCGGAACAGCACCGAACAGCCCGGAACAGCGCGGGACAGACCGGAACAGCCCGCCCGGCCCCGCCCCGGCCCCGCCCCGGCTCCACCTCCTGCAGGACGGCGCCCCGCGTTCGGCCGTACCTGAGCGGGCAGGTGTGTCTGTCCATGGACGGATGGACATCCCTGCAGGGGGGTGTGTGTGTGTCCATCCATGGACATGTGGATATTCCTGCACTGGAAAAGGAGGCTCCTTCTGGCTCTGCACAGCTCCCTGACAGGAGGGGACAGCCGGGGGGGTCGGGCTCTGCTCCCAGGGAACAGGGACAGGAGGAGAGGGAACGGCCTCAGGCTGGGCCAGGGGAGGCTCAGGATGGACACCGGCAGGAATTTCTCCATGGAAAGAGTGGTCAGGCCTTGTCAGGGGCTGCCCAAGTAGATTCGGAGTCCCCATCCCCGGAGGTGTCCAAGGAAGGACTCAGGACGTGGCACACAGTGCTCTGGGCTGGGGACAAGGTGGGGATCAGTGGTGTCGGAGTTCTTGTGCAGCCTCATGGATTCAGTGGTCCTGTGAAACCCATATGCATGAACACATCTCTGCACACACTCTTAACACCCAGACAGCTCTGTGTGCACACACAAGTACACACCTGCATGTACAGGTATGTACATTATTACACATACACAACGTCGGGTGTTGTGTCAGCATGAACTCCCCCTCACAGCCTCTGGTGCCAGCTTTGGGGTGTCCCAGAGACTAGGGATGGGTCAGCTGCCACCTCTCACTATGCTGAACAGACTCTGCTCATTAATTAACCCAGATTTAAATTGTCTGGAGACCTGATTTGAACACGTTCTGTGACTGCAGGTACAGGGCAGGGGAGCCCAAGGGAACCGTGAGCTTGATAGTTAACACAGCTGTGTTGTCTCTTGAAAAGAGCACAGAGGCAGACAAGAAAAGACAACACATTTGTGGGCAGAGGGAACATGGGGTTTGAGGTATATGCACCAGAATATTGCTGCATGTGGGATTCATTCTTCTGCTCCAGGTGGGATTTCCTTTATCATGATGTGCCATCACCATGCTGTCAGATTATGCCAGCAGATTTGGTTTTATTTTTTAATAATTGAAAGTTTGTTTTATGCTGCTGAGCTGGGTATCATTCGAGCTGACACTTTATCTGCCTCCCTGATCGGTATGGATTAGTGTTGGGAGTAGCTGCTCTCCAATGTGACAACTCCAGGCTCATCCTGCTGGGGTTTTCCAGTTCCTGCTTCCCAGTCCCAGTGGATGTGGTGGAGTCACTTCCTTCTGACATTTCAGCAACATGCAAGCTCTGGGCCAGTGCCCTCCGTGGCACCACAGAGATGGAGACCCCCAGAGAGGTTTTATTTGCAAAACAAAGTGCACAATTCTGGCCACAATGAGTTTTTATCAATTAAAAGCACCTGCAAACCGTCTCCTTCACCGTGGCTTCAGGTGTGGAATCTCCCAGCCCGCCCTGGCCCCTCTTGAAGGTGAGGTCATGGTGCTGTGCTCCTGCACTGCATCTCTCAGGGGCCCTTGGCAGCAGAGCCACAGGGTCATTGTGGCTCTGGATAACCACCCCTTGTTTCCCATTTTGGTGTTTTCTGGATAAAACCCACACCTGTATGTAAATGCCCAATTCTGTTTGCACCCTGTGATTTGTTGCAGGCAGACCTAACAGTCCCACCTCTGGGAAACTGAAAACCTTTCAGAGAGCTGGAAGAGAAGGAGAGGAATGGATAATGGGACACCCATTTTTCCCCCACACCTCTCTGCCACCCAACTGTGGGCTGCCACACCTCCACACTCCCATATCCCCTCCCCTCTTGCTGCCAAGTGGGAAGGACACTGGCACAGTTGGGAATGCCACCCTCTCTAGTACAGCTGGAGTTTGACTGATGTTAGGGTGGGACAGAAGAAACCACCAGCTTTTCCTCTCTGAAGGGAAACACCATCCACCCCAAGCAAAGATGGCAGCTCTCCAGAGGATACAGGAGCATGGAGGTGTGGCAGCCCCTTGCAAAAAGCCAGAGAATGGCTGGGCAGAGACCCAGCCATCCCATCCCATCCCACCCCATCCCATCCCACTCTAATCCATGCTACAGCACCCTGTCCCACCCACTCTGGGTTTTGAGGAGAAGCTGTGGCTCTCTAGGGAGGGCAGTGATTGAGGCTGATTCCTTGGGGATTTATGCAGACTGGGCAGGAGAAGCCCTGAGAAGTGGTGATGGGACCACATCCAGCAGGACTCATGCCCAGAGTTTGTTGTCTGCCTCCCAGAGGTGGACACTTGCTGTTTGCTGGGACCTGCCTGGTTAATGGACAATCTGCACTCCCATTCCAGAATGGACTGTGTGCTCCCAGGGAAAAGGCCATGTGCCAGCAGTGGTGCTGGGGAGCAGGAGCAGGGCTGTGCCAGTGGCTCCATGTGCCCCTCACCCCAACAAGTGGGTCCATGTGGGTCTTCCCCCCCGTGCCCTTCAGCCATCCCCCATGCCACAGGGCAGGGGCTGGTTGTGCTGCTTCTCCTTCCAGCACCTTTAATATCCCAAAGTGAGGGTGTCTGTGTCCCTAATCCCTACCTGCTCCCAGACTGGGTTCCTGGCACTGTGAGAGTCATGGCAGGAGTGCTGGCGGGGCAGGGTTTATTCCTGACAAAACCATCAATCTTTGGCTGGAAGGGGCCACTCTGAGTTTAACCAGCCAGCCTGGCAGCACCAGCAGTGTGAGACTTCACCCATCAGCCTCATCACTGCCTCACCATCACTGGCTGTCCTGGCATTGCCCCATTCCCTGGCAGAGTTTCCTTCCTTCCCTGTGAGGCTGGAAGAGCCCCCAGTGCTGGGTGGGTCCCACTGCTGTGCCACAGGGCCTGCCATCACCAGGGCTGGTGTGTTCCTGCCACCCCCACCAGTTCCCTGGGCAAAGGGATGCAGAGCAGCACGTGGGAGCACGCTGCCCACCCTGCTGGGGCCCAACACCACCAAGACCCTGGCTCTTCCCACACTGTCCCAGCTGAAGCTTCCTTCTTGCCTTGCTGTGGCCACACCCCTGTGTCCCCTCTCCCCCTTGCTGAGACCACATCCCCACTGTGCCTGCATTCCCATGTCCCTGCTGGGCTCTGTGTCCCTGCTCTGCCATGTCCCCATGTGCTGCCTCGGGTTCTGCAGTGCTCAGGATCCCATCAGCCAGCTAAAATCCCACCTTCACTGTGGGGCAGGAGTGTGCCTGGGCTGTCAGACTGTTGCTACAAGGTTATATTTAAAGCATTTGCAGAGGTTTCCTGTAGACAGGAAAAACAAACTGTTCCCTTTGGGGATTTCAACCACATTGGTTTCTTTAATCCTCCTTAAGGCATAGCTGGAATTTTGTATCTGGGACCAACTGAAATGATGCTGTTCTAGGAGTGATATTTTAATTCTCTCTTAGAAGAGGACTTTAAAAGAAGGCTCAAAGCTCTGCCTGGAGTGAATTCACAGTGGCCATATCAACCTTAGTGCCCCGTGCAGCCTGTGGGGTGAGAGCTTGTCCAGGACCATTGGTGAATCCTATAAATGGGAACAAACCCACAGCCTATGCCTGCAGGGTGACAACTTTCCAATTGCCAAAACACAACTTCCCCTTTTTAATGCCCTCAATGAAAGCACAGCAGTGTGCTTGGGGCAGTACCTGCAGCAGGGCAGGGGGGAGAGGGACAAGGCACAGCAAAGGAAAGCAGGAGGAGGATAACCACAGAGTATTTAGACAAAATGCAGAAAAAAGGCAGGCAGATGGCATGAATATTAGTGCATGAAAATGACTAGTACTCTGAGAATTTCCCAGTGTACTTCTGACTGGTTTGGGCTTGCTTTTATAATTAATTTATGGAAAGCACTTAAATTGGGAATAAACACAATCTCACAAATCCCTCCTAATCTCTGCCTGTATTTTTGAAATGATACCCTGAAGGTATAGTTCCTCACAATGATTAAACTGCTTTTCTTTTAAGAATTAAAAGGGACCTTTTCCATGTTGTCATGTGCTGTGTGAGCAGCCAGGCCCACACTCTGACCTGCTCTAGATGCAATATACTGTTGGAAGTGTCTGGGTAGGGCATTTCCCCATTGGACTGCTGGATGCCAAATCTGCCAATATTTTCATTTTGGATTCATGTATTTTAATGCAAAATATGAACTGGTGTGTTGTCAGCCTACGACTCAGAAGCGCTCAGCTATTAGCATAAATTTAGAACGCTTCTCGAAAATGAAAAGAAATGTATTTAATTAAGTGGCTGCTTTTCCCTGTTGGTGGAAGCCACGCTCCCTCTGTGGGTGGGATGCGTGGAAGGTGCTCGGGGCACACCACAAAGAGGGATTTGGGTCTCTGAGTGAAGGCAGCAGCAGTGTGGAGCAGCTCTGCACAAGGGAAGCCTGGGGAGACACAGGCTTTGCCCCCTGGCCACCCTACCTGGGCTTCAGGTGCTGCTGGCCCTGCTGCAGGTCTCAGTGCTGGCTGGGCCCTGTGTCCCTCTGCAGAAGGGAAGAGCAGTGAGGGACAGGAAAGCACAGCATGGGAAGCTCCACACTCTCTCCAGTGGGATACGGATCCCCAGGGTACTCATGGCTGTGGGCTTGTACCCAGAAAGGGTCCAGGAGTGACAACATGAAGGTGTGGGAAGCAAACAAAGATTTGATTTTATTACATGGCTTCTTGTGTTTCAGCATGGAAATCCATGTAAGAATTACCCAGGACACAGCCTGTCCCTTTGGTTTGGCCTGTGCAGCTCAGTCATGCACAGGAGAAACATTTTCCTTGTCCCTCCAGCAGCCTCTCCATGTCACAGCTCATGGACACGGTGGTGCTGGGGAGCCCTTCACCCTCACAGACATGGGGACATGGGAAGACTACCCATCTGTATCTGTGGGACCTGCAGGTCCTAGGTGAGTGGTCCGTGTTCTGCAGGCTGATGGGTGTGTGCCAGCAGCTCCAGGAAGGACCTGGGACATGGACACCTGGGCAGCAGAAGAGGCTGGCAGGGGATGATGCTTGGTGCCAGCTGCCACCATGGATGCCACCAAAGGCATGTGGCTGGGACCTTTCACTGCCTGAGGATGGCCAACATCCTGGCCAGGAGTGCAGGATGTGGCAGTGCCACCCCTGCTGAGTCCCTGTGCCAGTGCTCTGTAGAGTCCCTGTGGCACTGCTCCTCGTGGTCCTGCTCTTCACAGCAATCCCTGTACATCCCTCAAGGTGCAGCTCCAGCTTGCCAGAGTGGGTATAGAAGCTGGGGTTGGTTTTTGCAATTTCTGTATAATATATATATAATACAATACAATACAAGTTACATATGTAAGATCTATTTTGTAGAGTTATTTATTGCTCTCCTTCTGCAGTAATTTGTTCCATCACAACCTTCCCAGGGCTCTGCATGCTTTTTTTTTTGCTCAGCATTTCCCTCCTACACACAGGAGTGTTAAGTTCTAACATAGTTTTTCTGCTCTTTAGGGAAAAAGAGAGAGACTGTGAAAGACTGACTGCTATCTTTGTTTTCAAAATAATGCTGCGGTAATTAGAATGCTTGGAAAGTTGTTCAGTTCCCAGAAGTAATAAATAGTTTTGACTGTTTTGCCCCATTAATTGCACATTACTTAAATGCGTGTATTTTATAACATGCGTATTCACTCACCTGCTTGCTCTGAAAGTTAAATGCGTATTTGAATATGCATTATACCCTTTAATGCACAGTAATTATTTGGTACATTATTATGGGCTGCTCCTGAGTCACCCCTTCCCAGGGAGGAGGTTTTTGTGTTGGCTTCAGGGGGTGCTTGGTGCCAGCTCTGGGGGCCATGGGACCAGGCAGCAGCTCTCCTCCCAAGGGACCTTGTGCACTCGGGGTGACTGCCAGTGCCAGCTGGGAATGCTCCAGGGAGGCTGCTCCAATTTCTTTTTCCCCAGCAGATCCCAGCTAAAGAGGCCCAGTTTCAGCTGTCCATAGTTAATGCAGGCTCCAGACTCTGTGACCAAATGATCAGCTCCTGCCAGCCTTCACCAGGGGCTCTATGCTCCCAGGCTTTTCAGGAAACATTGCTTGCATTGTCTCAGCTGTAAAAGCTTAAGCCTGCCCAGCTGAGGGGAGCAGGACCACCATTGTTGGGGGCAGAACTGTGAGGGTTTGGGGCAGGACAGGACAGGCCATTGCTCTTGTGGCTGTCACCTCCTAGCATCACCTGGTTCTGCTTTTGGACTGTAGCCCATGACATTGAGGGATCGACAGTCTCCAACCCTCAGGGAGAGTGGGAACAGAATTTGTCAGGTCTCTTGATGATTGAGGGACATCCAGTGTCTGAAAGCTCACTAGCCATGATCAGAACACCCAGTAAATCTGATTTCCCTGATCTCTCTCCCCTGCCATGTGGAAAACAGCCAGCAGCTCCCACCAGCTCAGCTGGTGCTGGGTTAAAGATGAAATAACGACCAGGCACAGAGCATCATGGCCCCAAGCAGACATTTTCCTGCTGCATCTCTTCCTCCTGCTGCTGCTCCCAGCTGCTTCTGGAGCCCTTACCTGAAAGGGGAACACTCACCTGGGGTATGCAGGCCAGCACCCCACAGCTGCAGATGGGGAGTCTTCCCATGTGCCCATGTCTGTGAGGGTGAAGCAGTCCCCAGGGTGGTCCCTGTGCAGAGCACATGCCCTTGAGAACGGTGTTGATCTCCCCACAGGAGCAGCCCATGACACACAGCACTGGTGTGGTAGAGCTGAGGCAAACCCAGAGCAGAGCTGGGAAAGAGGAAAGGAATCCACATCCTTTGCCTGGCACGGTCCCAAAACAGAGGAGGCCCCAGCCCTACATATGCATCCCTCTGGCAGACCCACATCTCTGCAGCTGCCTCTCTCAGGTGGCTCTGTGAGTGGGAGGAGAGGGCAGGGACCTGTTCCCAGCTGGCTGCCACTCGGCAGTGCCAGAGCTGTGCCCTGTCCCCAGCAGCCACAGCTGGTGGCTGTGTTGCCAGCAATAAGTCCGGCTGCAGCTTCTGAGGAACAATGTGCTCCTACTGTATGGTACCAGATTGTACATCAAAACTATTATTTCCAACATCTCTGGCTTAATTGTAAAACTATAATACAAATGACATTGGGGGTTTGCTGGAGTTAAATTTTAATAGCAAGCCAGCGCCCTTTTAATGACATTTTATACATTTAAATTGGGCATGATCCCTTTGGGAACAGTAATTTTATTCATGGAGATTATGTCTAATTTGAATATAAAAACACCACTAAAAAGATATTGGATTTGCTATTTTTCACTTGCAGGAGCTCTGGAGTCCAATCTTCCCAACTGACTGGGCTTCGTCAGATTGAAAAAGCCCAACAATCCCACACCCCAACTTCCTTCCAGGAAAGTGCAGGAAGCCCCACGGCTGGCCTGGTGGCTCTGAGGTCCAGCCACCATCTGGGGCTGCAGAGCTGGGGCTCTCCGTGCACCACTGTGGGGGGTGAGGGGCAGGGGGCCATGGGGCAGCCACCCGGGAAGAGTTCTCAGTTCTGCTCCAGCCCCTGCACACATTCTGGTGCAGCTGTGCTGGAGCCTCTAAGGATGGCTGCTGTCTCCACCATTGTTCCTCTTCCTTGTGTTGGAGCTGGCCAGAGCTTCCCAATTCCAGTGCCAAACTAACGTGACTCCCGTCAGATTGGCAGGTGCCTTGGCTGGGGTGGTGCTTTCCTCCCTCGAGGGCAGAAGAGGGTCTGGCTGACGCTGTGCTGTGCAGCAGCAGCCCCACTCGCTCTGTCCAGTGACAGCAGAGTCACAGATTGATGGCTGACAGGCACAGCTCCACAGGGATTGTCACCAGCCCACGCTCACCCCTGGCCATACATGAGGGATCCTCAGTGCCCAGTGCTACTTTGGAAAGCAAGGAACGCTGGCGCTCACACAGCCAGCACTGAGAGACACTGACACAGAACAGCCAGAGCCGAGCCGTGCCCATGGACACCCGGATGGCTCCTGCAGCGGTTGGGTTCCTTGCCAGGGAGGATGCCGAGCAGAGGTGTCAGCCTGCTGGGAAGTACCCTCGGGTCTCCTCTGTGGGGATGGCAGGAGCTGAGGCCAATCGCGGCTGCTGCGGCTGTCCCTGGCTGTGCAGAGTGCGTGCCCGCCGTGTGCGGGACTGCCGGAGCAGCAGGGGCGGTGCGGGTGTGAGCTCAGCGCAGGAAAGCGCAGAGCTTTCCCCCTGGACACCGCAACAAAGCCGGGGGGTGGCATCAACTCCCGGCTCCTCGGGGGAGCACATGGACAGAGCCGACCACTGGCGGAGAGCAGGAGGCTGTGGGGGCGGGGGTGCAGCCCCTGGGGTCCCAGCTGAGCCGCACGCAGCCCGCCCTGGCTGCCAGCCCAGAGCCCCGCACCGAGCGGCGATAACGCCGCTGCCGCTGCCGGGCGCCGCACGGAGCGGCAGCCTCATCTCCGAGACGGGATAAACTGTTTGGCCTTTGGACAAGATTATTTCTGTTCAGAACACGATTGTTATCACTTAATTGAAAATAATTATCCAATGCAAATTGGCTTCAAGTTGGCAGCTGAGTTGAGGAGATGGCGCATTTCCAAGCTGTCCTGAGGAGAGCCGGGTGCGGTGGGAGGGCGAGAGGCTGGGACAGTCCGCAGGGCTGAAGGGGGAGCACACTACCGGGGCAGATGTCCCCTTTGCAACACCTGCACCCCTCCAGGCAAACAGAGGGGGCCATCCTGGCAAGTGCTTTCATAAACTGAGACCCTCCGGTTTGGCTTCCTACGGCAGCCAAAGAGACAGCAGTGGGAGTGCAGGTGCCAGAACCAGCTGCCCAAGAGACCTCAGCTCAGACGTGACAGCGTTCACCACGCTGTGCCCCACCTGGGCCTGCCTGCACCTAGGATTTCATCACATGGAGGATGCAGGTCTCCTGCTGCTGTCGACTAGAAGAGCTGCAGTCAGTCCACATAAAGGAGTATGGCTGGTGCCATATGGCTGGTGCCATAGTGGGGCTGGGGCACAACTGGGATGTGGAAACCTCTGGAGAGCCCAGCAGGAACAGACCCCTGGAGCTCTGACCCAACCAGGCACTGAAGCCTCAGCTGAGCTTGTCCCTCCTCTGCTGGGCTTGTTCTGGCCACATGCAATCAGCCCAACACTCCAAATATTACCTGTGTCTGTGCGTTCTTGCCAGTGAGTAGAGGAGAATGTGTCTCTGTGAAACTTCCCCATCCCAAACCCCTTGGTGCCTGCTAAACCTTCTCTTCTGGCTGTGGGCACTCCTGCCTGCAGGCTCCATGGGCCATAGTCAGCCTGAGCACCTCCTCACTGGCAGCTCCCTGCAGCCACTCTGCCCTTGGCATTGCCTCTGCTCCCTCTTCCTTGTTTTCTGCCTGAATGGATTTGGATTAGGCAAGACCTTCCCAAATGCACACAATGCCCCTGCCAGTGCACAAATACACCAGAGAATACCAGCTTTCCACAGCAGTATTTCTATGATTTGACCAGACTGGCACAAGGTTAATTAAAAAAACCCCAATGTTTAAATGCAGTTTCATCAGGAGAAGTGCTAAACGCCTCTGCAGGAATTTCTGCCAGGACTTTTCAAACCTCGCAAAGCACAATTAGACACAGTCAAATATTGCCCTGGTTAAAGACTATTAGTTTTCCTTACATTTGTCATGAATTAATTTTTTCCGGCTGTATCAACAGTGTTTCCTTTATAAATACAACTGGCTCCTTTACATTGAAAAATTAAATTTGCTCTGATAATGAACTGAGGTGCTAATAATCATTTTGCAATGCAAAAAAAGTGCAATTACTGGCTGCTGTGCCATGTGGTGCCACGGTCGGCTGTCACTGACCCTGCCCTGCCATTGTCACCCACAGTCCCATCTCGAAGGTGCAGCATGGGAGTCCCCATCCCTGCTGGGAGCTCGTGTGTCAGTGCCCGCCTGCTCAGGTGAACTGAACTCAGGTTTGCTTGGTGCCCTTGAGTAGCTGCTCAGTGACACGTGGGGTGAACCAAGGTCTGTCAGTGGCACTGAGGCCAACCTGAGCACACGGGTCAGTGTTGTCACTGTGGACTGATGGTGCTGGGTACAGCCCTGTACACATGTACTGAAGTGATGGTCCCTGCACGCTGCACAACAGTTGGACAGAGAAACTGCTGTTCTGAGACAGACTTTAGGGAAAGGAACACTTCAAGGAGGAGCCAGACCTGTGTTATGTCAGACACATCCAGTTCCCTCACACAGGTGTGCCATGGACACAGGCACCTCAAATCACAGCACTCCTTCTTTCCTCAACCTCTCTGTGTAGTGGCTGCAACAAATGATGGACCCAATACTCCCTTCTCCCCTCTTCACTCCTGGGACACCTGCCCCCATTACCCAACAAGACTCTGACCTTCTGATCCATCCATCTTGTCTCCTCTGCAGTGCTGGGTCTGAGCTGCAGCCCTTTATTTATTCACACCATGTAGGTTTCCTAGTGCTGCCTCACCAGTGCACATCAACTGTGACCTCGAGACACCGTCCTCTCCTGGGATGAGCATGTTTTTCAGTCCCAGGCATCTCTGGAGTAAGGACTGACAGTTCTTTAAAGGAGGGGGGAATGCAGGCGGAAGGAGTGACAGGCTGAAGTACATTGTGGTTTAATGGAATAAAGCAGAGCTTGATGGAAGCAGCTCAGTCTGCCAGTTGCCAGGCCTGGTGCAGGATTCTAACACAGCACTGCCCTTTCACAGCACCTGACACGCTGATATTGATGATGCTGGGAAATCCACCCCTTTTTGCCATTTTCCTTGTCCTCTCATCCTTACTGAATGTAAACAATCTCCTGCTGCTTTATTCTCATGCTGAACTCTCTAAGATCCATCAGCTGCCCAACAGAAGCCTTACTGGGTGTGCTGGGTGGCACTGGTTGCTGGTGCCAGACTCAACCTGCTTTGTTCCAAGTGGTGCCAGTTTATGTCACACCTGATTTACCCAGGTGCTTTCCAGCAACAAGCCAGCCTTGTCCATGTCCCTCTTTCCTTGCTGGTGGCATTATCCAGACCTGCCAGTTCTCCCCTGAATGCCCTGGTGGGTAGAGATTTCTGCAAAGCCTGACACTGGTCAGTCCTGCAGTTAATGCCTTTCTCTGCCAGGACCCAAACACACCCCTGGACCATGCCCCAGGCTGGATGTGCCACTGCAGGATGTTGTTTGTTTTCCCACTGTGCCAACACTGCCACCTGCCAGCTGGGCCCTGGCCTGAGGCCTGGAGGATGCTCCCTCACCCAGAGCTCTTCTGCTTCCAGGGTTGCTGCTTCCCTTTTTTCCCTTCCCATGGTCTGAAAAACCATATGCTTCCTCCATCTTTTACTCACTGTCCTGTAATCACGAGCAGCAGACATCTACCAAAGCAAAGGCTCTGTGGGGCTGGGTACCTGCAGGATTTGGAGTGACATCCAGAGGCAGTTCCACCACCAACTCATTGTCTGGTGCTGACAGCGGGTGCTGCCAGTGACAGGCAGGAGCCACAGTTGGCAGCCAGACTTCTGCGGGTCTCACCCAAGCACCTGTGTAGGTCACTGTGCCTAAACTCCCTGCCATTACCTTCCCAAGGCTGGGCAGGCTCTGCCCACCAGCACACAATAGGGTTTGAACAACTCCACAGCAGTGTCCAAGGCAAAATATTCTTGTCTGAAACCACTGAGCATCAGAGAAAGACGCTGGGACTCTGGGCTGGTCTGACTCCTGGCATGCTGGCCAGGGACCTGGTCCTCAGGGGAGGAGTTGAGAAGAACTCTGACTTGCTCCACCCGCTGGCACTGACATGGATGATGTAAAGGCATCTCTCAGAGGTGCAGGGAATGCTCTCACCTCAAGACAACTTAGCGGGCCCGATGACCAAAACAATCACTGAAAACAACCCTCCCCCCTGTCTGCCAGGTTTGTGCTGGTTTGGCTAAAGGCCAGTGGTGACTTTAGCTCAAATATGGAATTCAAAACCAAAAAGGAATGTACAACACAGCATCTGGGAAAAGAGCTGTTTCCATGTTAAAAACAAATCTTTTCAGGGGCGGAATTAAGTTAATAATTTTTCATAGGTAGGGAAAAAACTGATTTTCTCTTCAGTATCATCAGGAATTTTTCAATCAAGCAATAAATGAAGTTATAGCAAAACTTAATTTTTGTTACCAAGGTCATGCTGAATCTATGAAGGTGTATCTCTATCACAAATACCTCTGAAATAGGTTGACAGGGTCACCAGAACATCTGTGTTCTCACTGTTGATTTTGCTGAACAAAAATCTGATGAATTTAGAGAGTACTGGCATGGGATAACACTGGCATAATGAGAGCCCTCAATGTTTTCTTGGGTGCCCATATCTCTTTCCAGATACCCTTGCAGGGTACAAATAGTCTCTAATTTTAACACAGGACTGCTGCACGAGGCAAGGAGTTGCACCTCAGTGACACTGTGCTGTTACCATCAGATACTCACTAAGGAATGGTATAGCACAGAGCATGTCACAGAGCAGTAGGGTATGGATAATTTCCTTTTCACAACAGTAGAGTATCAATGCATTACTTTTTTTCCTTTACTCTTGCCAGTGGTGATGTAGTTTCAGCTCAGGAAAGAGAACATGATGCTGTTTTCAATTATGTGAGGAATGCAAGGAAATGAGGAACAAACCCATTTTTTCCACATTTCTCATGTAAAGTTTTATTTGTGTTAGTCTTTTGATAAAGCATTTTATTCTTACAAACCTTAAAACAACATGCTGAATTCCAGTGTACAAAAATAACTGTCTTTAAAAAAAATTAAATTTTAGCACAGTGTGACTGGAACCAAGTATGTTCTTCATACTCCCATCTTTTTTCCCCAGAAACAGCCTCCACATCAAAAGAAACAAGGACAGATTTAATGTGAGATGTAAACTCTGTTCCAGGCCCAGCTGCTGGCTCACTCCTGCTCTGCTGACCTACTGGTAAGGACTGAGATGGAGCCCCAAAAGCTGAGCCCTGAGGGCAGTGGATTGATGGCACCATTCTGGAGAGTGAAGTGGGTGACTGCTGCATCCCAGAGCATAAAGCAGAGACTTGGCTGCCCCTTCTAGAGGGAGGGAAGTGCCCAATGCCCTCCTGCACTCTGGAGAGGACCAGTGGCTGGTGAGGGGATGTGCTTTATACCCGTGTTCCTGCTTTCCACCCTGACCCCCCCTGACCCAAGTCTCCCTGGCACTGGCCCCTCAGGTGCTGTGCTCCAACAGCATGGCCACATCTCCCTGATGAAGAAACAAACCCTGCCAAACCCTGTGTGCCCCCATATCCCCATATTCTTTAAGCAAAGAAAATAAATATACAGCATATTCTGAGACCACCCCTGGCAGGAGCACTGTGTCCTGCTTGCCATAGGGACAGCTCACAGAGATGGAGTGGTCCCCTCTGGCTGTGGAGATGGCCGGGATGGGTGATGGTGCCCAGCATGCTGGGTCAGGGACGGACTCAAATTCATATGCTAAGAGAGGGACAGGAATAAAGAGAAGGCAAAGCCAGAAACAGGTAGCCAGTGCTACCTGCCATCACCAGGATTTCTGCTTGGACTTCTTCTTCCGCTGTTTTATAAGGAACAGATTGTCCCTGCTGTCAGGATTAGCATTTTTCTGCTTTTTCAATTTCTTCTTCTTTTTGGCACCTTCTAAAGGCTGCTGCACACACATGGCCCTGCTGCCAGAGAATGCCTGGAAAAGGGACTTGTGGCGGACCCTGCTGCCCTTGCGCCCCTGCTGCTTGTACCCCCGAGGGAAATCCTCTGCTTCACAGAGGATTTCAAACCCTCTCCTGTGCTTCTCCCCCTGGGGTTTCTTTGCCCGGGACACCTTCATCTTCTTTTGCTGTGCACTGTTCCTGCTTTGCTTCCTCTGTTCTTTCCAAAGTTTGCTCTTTTTCTTGCGGCTGGGCTGTTCTTCCTCAATGGTGTTCTGTGGCTGGGCTGCTCTTCCTCTGCTCACCTCAAGCTGTTCTTCCTGCAACAGTGTTTCAGACTGTTCCGGCAGAAGGCCAGCTTCCTGCAGGTCTGGAAAGCGGAGCGGATTATTTCAATACCTAAAAAACCTAAAACCTGGCACCTGAGCCACTGCAGCTCTCCTTAGACAAAAATTTATCTCTGGCAGATTTTTTCACTGTGGGTTTTTCCTGTCATCAGGCTAGAGTCTTAACAAATCGTGATTTAATCCCCTTCCTGCTATTTCATGGCATTTTTAATGTCAGCAGATTTTTCAGAATTAAAACATCTGACAATGCTCACTGAGTGACTTTGACACAGTCAATTTCCATGATAGACACGGATGAGTAAAATCACAAATCTTTTACTACCACTAGGCTACCTGTTCAAATCCATGCAGCTTTTCCCAACACATGAAAATAATCCCACAATGTTTCTAAAAAGCACAAACACAGAACTGAAAGGTGGGAGGCATCTCCCAAAACACACTGTACCTGCCACCTTTCTTTTTAACCTGTTGGCTCTCCTCTTGATGTCACATTCATCATCGTAGTAGTAGACGAAGGGAGAAGAGGGGAACATGTTTCCCTGCATCCGCTTTTCTGAGCACTCCTGCAAAACACATTTCAGGTCACTAGAGGTGGCTGAGTGGTGATTTCCTGGAAGAGAAATGGGCCAGGTCCTCCAGGACCTGGTCTGTACTTGTGGGGGATGTGGTCAGCACTGAGATTTTCAAGACCAGCTCGCAATCCCTCCCGCACACACCGAAACACTGGAGCTGTTTGAGCACACAGAAGGAATCCCCATCTTCCTGCAGTTACCACACTTCTGTAACACCCACAGAACAGATGATGAAGACCAGGTGAAGACAGGTAAACACCAGGTGAGCTGCTGACAGAGCTACTGGACATAGGGACAGGGCTGTCCCGCTGCCAGGCAGTACCCCAACACTTGCTTTGCACATGTCTGGCCCCTAAGAGACAAACAGTGCCATGGCAGGGCAGCCCAGGCATCTGGACTGTTTTGGGGGAGGCTCCCTGCAGAGGTGTGGCAGGCCAAAGGGGTGGGTGGGCCAGGGAAAGAGGCGGGCAGCCATGGGGAGCCAACAGCCAGGGTGGGCTGTCTCACAATGTGCCATTCCCTCATAGGCAAATCCTGCAGCAGGCTGCTGTATGAACATGTCAGAGTGTGGAGAACAGAAAAAGGAAAAAGAAGAGGAGGAGAGCCCTGAACAGACAGCTGAAGCGAGGAAGGGGCTGACTCTGGCATCATGTCCATGCCAGCCTATTTCCCAAACACTTGGAACAGGAATTAAGTTTTACTGTACACAGTTTTATTCATGTTTTGAGAGGTAGGTTAACAGGAACACTTCCTGTGATTCTGCCTTTTTTCTGGGTGCCATGTGATATTGACAGGTGCTTTATTCTCCTTTATCCTCCTTGCAAATAGCTTGTTACCTGCTGTATTTTGCTTCATCATCTTTCTCTTCTTAGATACTGATGAAATCATAGAAACACAGAATCCCACAATGGCTTGGCTTGGTAGGGACGTTAAAGATCATCTCATCCCACACCAGCCATGGGCAGGGACACCTTCCACTATTCCAGGTTGCTCCAAGCCCTGTCCAACCTGGCCTTGGACACTGCCAGGGATGGAGCAGCCGCAGCTTCTCTGGGTAACCTGTGCCAGGGCCTGACCACCCTCACAGAGAAGAATTTCTTCCTGACAACTAATCTAACTCTAATCTCTACTCTCCATCACTTTGAAGCCATTCTAGTGACATCTGGGCCTCAACAATCTCCAGGAGCTGTCAGGAGCTTTTGCTTACCTGATGTCTGCACCATGGAACCAGCAGCTTTCCTGCATGTGCTACTGCTACCACTCAGTGCCACTCCAGCAACCCCTGTCCCTGCCTGCTTCTCTTTCCCTTCTAGAGGCACAGCAAATCAGAGATGCATTTTTGATGTATTCTGCATTTCTCAGCTCTTTTTTTGGCATTTTTTTTGCTGAAATTTAGTGAAGAATTAGTTTTCCTGCAAGGGTTTTGCCTGTTTTTTGGGAATAGTGTGCACATGGGAAGATCTGGTTACTCTGTCCTCTTGTGCTGCTGTCAGCAGTCATTGCTCAGGCTGTTTCTGCTCCTTGTACACTACTACAAATACTTTCTTATCAGACTTAACTTTGAGAGATAAAATGTCCACAAGTTGCTTTCCTCCCTTTCTGATTTTGTACAGTTTCTGCCATTTTCAATCTAAATATTTACTGTCAGCTCCTCACACATAATTTCTAATTATTTTTACAGCAGCCTTAATAATGACTTAAGTAATCAATTTACAGCATCCCTAATAATTACTCATTATTTTTACAGCAGCCTTACTTGTATCCATGTATGTCTGTCTTCCTCCAGTGCCATTTTTTGGACAGTTTAATAAAAAGTAAACTAAACTAAATCGCGAAGCTTTTAACAAAACATACTGGATAGCTGAAGGAGCTGACACACAAAAGCAGACAGAAAGGAAGAGAGGAATTTGCTGGCAATATGCTGTTTCTAAGTCACAGGAAAAAATAAGCTACATTCATCCAGTGCATGATTAACATTCATTTTCTAGAATATTTGTGGCTTGGCTCCTGCATTTATTCCATAAAAGAAGAAATCCTATTGTTTGTTTTGTGTTGGTAACTGCAGGTACAGAGCTGAACTTAATAATGACAGGCACCAATAAATATCACCAAAACATCCTGGAAGATGCAGCCTCATCTCCTGTTTTTACTGAAGCCACTTAAAGGTCATGATGTCTCCTTTACCCAGCTGCACCTTACAGAAGGACAATGCCAAACTTAGCTCAGATGTTGAACTAAACTAGGGAACTACAAATAAGGATCATGTCAAGCAGGCAGAAATGGAATATTCCCAAAACAGCACTCAAGTAGGTGGGCTGATTGTGGTAAAAAACCTGATGTGTGTTGAACATGGCGGTG
>OU383776.1:67551024-67643524 GCA_910950805.1 Acrocephalus scirpaceus scirpaceus | reverse complement strand
CAGAAGAGAAAACCCTAAAATATTAATTCAAAAAGTCTTCTCTAGGAAACAGACAAAAACCCCTCAAGTTCATAGAGAAAATGAATGTATGCAAGATAGTGAGGATAACAACAATACAATCCCTGAATGCCTCAAAATCTTCATGGTTTAAAAAGCATCCCAATTTTCTCCAAAGGTGGTAGAATCTCTCTAGCTGTCCATGGCTAATTTTACAGGGAATGCAAAACGTTATTTAAAAACGATGGCGTATTAAACTCCAGCTATTCCTGATGTGGCTCTCAAACTACAAACCTATCTCCCCTTCTATTTTAATTTTAAAGTAAGTTAGCAAACACTTCGTTCCTAATCCCTGGGGACTATCTGTATGGTGACACAAACGCACAAATTTATGACAGTAACATAAATGCTCTTCCGAAGTAATGTGCAACATTAAGTGAAATCGTTTCCTGGAAAGATATTATAGGTATCTATATTTTATTTGCCATCTTAAACATATCTGGGTCTTTATGACCTTATTTTTAAAATGTATTTCCTTTTTACATTTCCTGGTGCAAATGGACTGCATAAATAAGCAATGTGCTATGAGGCTTCAGACTAGCCGATAAACCCTTTCAATTTTCATGCCAGCTTCTTCTTTTGTAATTCAAATCTGGCTGAAAACTGGCAGCTCTGAAAACTGAAACAAGCACTGCCACAAATACCTTGTAATGCTATCGACCTTGTCTGCCCATGCAGTGAGAAAGGGGGATGCATATGTGTCTGCAGTCATCCAGATAACACAACTCATTTTTTTGGGGGGATAACAGAAGCTGGACCCGGACTGCGCACCCAAAGCAGTCATTACCAGGCAGGCTGGAGAATAAGTCTCTTCAAAATACACAGCGCATTTAAAAACCATATACAGGGCTCAGCCACTGCTTTCATTACCAATTTTAATTTAGCTCCTTCAGTTTGCTAGCCAGATAAACTCTTTAGTGCTGTTTTTTAATCTATTTGCCACATTTTATGTTTAAGATTATAGTAATATGGGACAGGAGAAGGAATCACTTTTGGAGGAAATAAAGAAATAGATCCGCTTATCGGCGCCCATCAGAAAGTTCATTAATCAGCCGGGCTTTGTGCCCCCTAAATTGAAAGGTTAAATAATCCTCTCAGGAATATTTCTCGGCACCGCCGCCAATTGTCCGGAGAGAAGCTGCCATTCACCGTGCTCCAGATCGGTGACAGGGTATTTTACCACCGTTTGGGCCCCAAACAATGACGGACAAATGGCCTGGCTCACAAAGAAACCTTTTAGTACACGGATGGAGAAAGGACCACAAGCTTTGAAGTGGGGTGGGGGAGGTGGGGAGAGACTGTTCGGAGAAGAAGGAGGAGGAGGAGGAGAAGGAGAAGGAGGTGGAGGAGGAAGAGGAGGAGAAGGAGGTGGAGGAGGAGGAGACTCATGCACTGGGACATGCATATTTTATTTGAATGTTTATTAGGGGATTGGCCAAATGTTTATATCTATATATCTATATATCTATATATCTATATATCTATATATCTGCCAGGGCATGGCACCGGCTGCCCCCACGCTAAGCATATGCATAGTTACACATACATTTATACATTAATCTGAAAACAAACATTTGCAAAGCCTGTAAAATCAGAAGATGAACAGAACTAAAGCACAGTTATATTTATTAGCTAATACACGGGGGAGCCTGACAAACCCCAAGGTTTTAATTTTTACTGTCATTCTGGATGATTTACAGCTTCCTTTTTCTCACTTAAATCTTTATGTCATCTACTGATCATCCCTCACCATTGCACCCAAAAGGAGGAAGTACCACATCTGAATAACTTTCTTAGGGGAGCATTCTTAATAGGTATTTCTTCATAAATAGACTCTTAATAAATATTTTTTGGAAGTGATTTCTAATCACAGCTAAAATGGAAGTAAACATGGGAAAAACTTACTTGTCCTGAAGAATATGAGATGCCAAGTGAGCAATGCATTAGTTTGCCAGAAGTGAGTTTTGGGGTACATTTTAAATAGATAATAATTGAACCTTTTCCCTTTAAACTCCCCAGCAGCTGGGCTTCAGCATGCAGCATCCTTCACTAACTGACAATTTCACTGAAGCACTTTCCTTACATTATCAACATGCCAACTGCACGTGTTAATGTTTATCCGTTTTCTCATAATTTTTTCATGTGGTCTCCATTAAAGAGCATCATATATATTCAGGAATAGCAGTTATTTGCACCTAGATTCATGATGAGTGACTTTCATCCTGAATATGTCCTTGCGGGAAGTGTGTGACAGCTTGTATACAACCCCTGACAAACAAAAGCTTCTCCGTGTCCTTTTTGCACATCTGTTTTTTAAAATTGTTTTCAATTCCATAAAGTTTTTACTTTAATATTCTTGGGACTTCCTGAATAGTATACAGTGTCTAAAAATGGATCAGAGTGTATCAGGTTTCTGTTCTCTCACACCAGGTAAATATGCTGTTGACCAAAGCAGTTTCCTCCAGACCAACTTTTGAGTATCTCAGTGCTATCATTTTTCCTCTCTTTCCTTCCTGATGCCACCATCAGAAAATCAGAATGAATGTAACCAGCTCTCATCTCACATCAAAACAACTCAGACAGAAACTGGGTATTTCAGGTATCAAATCAGGGGAATAAATTTTAAAGAAGGAGGTATTTCAGGGTTATAGCACAGTCCACAGAAACCCTCCAGTGTCTGTATTCCTGCACAGCTGCTTATCATTCTATTTTTTAAGTGCCAAAAGAATTTATAAAAATTCCTTAGAAAAAGAATTAACTACATAGTCAAAAAACAATATAGTCAAGAAAAAATACTTTCTGTTGGGTAGAAGGTGAGCGGAGACTACAGGTGGAGAAACTGCAAGTTTTGGGAGAGCAGAAAGAAAAAAATGAAAAAAAAAAGACAAGCCACTTACAATTGTAAGAAACTGTGAACCCTGCAGTGACTGTCCTTCCCCTGCAAATCCCTCACCTGCTCTGGTGTTAAAACAATGCCTCTTCCACACCGCCTGACCACCCCACACTAGACAGCATTGCTACCACGCCACTCCACGCCGGGCACGACTGCACTGTGGAGACACCAAGGACCAGGGAAAGGGGCCTTGTCAGGCCAGACGTGGACTGGAGTGCCCATTCCTTCAGGGGGAGCGCTTCCTCTGCCCATTGCAGAGTTGCTGTCACGGCTGTTAGGGCACGTTTGTCAAATGTTATTTTAACCCAAATTCAACATTCAAAAATGAGTCAAAATCAAAGGCCCTGTAGCCAGAAATTCCGTGGGATTCCTCCTTCTGTAGCTCCTGCATGTGTGCACACACAGTGCACCTCAGACACATTTCTGAGGCTTCTCTGTGAGCACTTGCTCATGTCTCTGTGTTCCTCACCACTCTGTGCGGGCCCTCGGCTCCTTTAATTCCCTTTATACTTGATTCCTCAACACTTGAAATCAAAATCAGGATAATTCTGTCACGGGGATAGAAACTTTTCTATACACATGACAGGACCTAACAAGATGTATTAATATCATTGACATGATAGACCTTCTTGGAATTAAATCAGTGAATATTTTTAGGGAACCCTAATCCGTAGATTATTAACATGATCGAGCATAACTTGAGGAAGTTACTGTCTTAGCGGCACGAGCTCCGGGCTGCTGCGACACATGAATCACCAGCAAGATGAACCACGCGGTACAAACAGATTTACTGACTTTTCCACTCTGCAACACGAAAAAGCACCAAAATCCATTTGATGGCATTATGCATATTATGTGCAACTGTGATTTTTTTCACATTTTAAAATGTCTGTTAAATTTTCAGACGATTTTTGGCTTCCTACAGAATTTTGAGACTGGTTCAAAGGTCTAACAAAACTTTAAAAAGATACCTTCATATCAAGTTTGGAGAAATTCAGGAGAAATTCTGAGACTGTAGAGACTTTAATATGAATATTCATACATAGCACTGACTGCAGAAAGAGGACACAGATTTTTTTTTCTTCAAATGTTTTTAAAATGCATTGGAAATCTCATTTTAGCTTGAAAATCCTATCTTCCTTATTTAGGTGGTTAATATTTAAAATAATGATAATAATGTAAATGCTTGTGTAATTTCACCTTTTCAAACCAAAGGAAAGAGAGCTAAAATTTTTAAACTGAATTTTTAAGCATTAAAGAAAAAAAATCATCTTAATCCTTTCCCTTCAGAGAACTGCAGTAGAGTATATGAAGGGGAAACATTTCAGCAGCAAACCTTCCCTGATTATTCTCTTCAATTAATTAACCAGTCACCCAACAGCTTTGGTGTATCACAAAAATAACCCAAACCTCTCTGGTTTTGGGTGTGCTGGGCTGGAGAGACATATGTCACCAAATATCATGTAGTGCACAAAGAATGTCCGAGGCATGTGGGGGAGGTTAGCTAACCAGAGATTTAAAATAGTAAAACATTAATTTCCATTCCCTGCTCTTCTCTATTTCTCTTTCATAGTCAGATGTGAAAGGCACTGCTTTTGCAGAAAATGTGGTTCTAAACTCCACTTCAACACTGTGCTGAAGCCGGGGTTCTCTGAGCGATGCCGCTCTCCAAGACAAACACCGCAACAAAGTCATTTGGAACCCCAAAATCACAGAAATGTTCAGTCAGCCGAGCTTTCTATTCTACTCTCTCCCCATTTCCAGACTGCTTCCAGAAATATACAAAAATGCAATTTCTGATCAAGATGTAATCTCTCTTTAACTCTCAATTTAAAAGCACCTTTTATTTTGTTTTCTGGGTAGCAGGTGCAGAAGAGCTCAAGACAGATAAAGGTTAGAGAAAGCAGAATACTTCCTACCATGGTTACTACATGATGAAGGTAAGTGGCAGGTGATACCAGTGCCACTGGAAGGTTCTGCATCCCACTTGAAATGTCCACTCAGATCCTTGCAGAAAATTTATACAGGGTTATTAAAACTACTTCTTTTCCCCATTGTAATTTAAATACACCTTTCAAACAAAATATTGGGAAAACCTTTTATCTAGCATGCTTTTGTACTGAAAGCTATAGCATATGCTTTGAGCTCATGAACCTAACAGTTATTTCAGGACCTGAAACTGTCTTTGTTTTCTGGAAAAAAAAAAAAGCTATCAGAAAAATCAGAAAATACTATCTTTTCTGAATATGATTCCTTTGCAATTGGAAAATATTTGAGGTTTAGGTTTCTGATAGCCTAAAAATATATGAAACTTGAAAGAGAGTGGCAACATGCAAATTACAATTAGTAGGGGAAAATAAACAGTAAAATCCCTTTGCCTGGCACACTGACCCCCTCTGACCTGCTGACTTTCTCCAGGACAGCTGTGCAGGGTTGGCAGCATATCAGGAGCATCCCTGACACTGAAAGCCACTTGCAAGAGGGGTCAGGTTTGGACTACACAGAGAGTTTAAAACCAAAATATCTGCCTGTTGCTGGCCAAGCTCTGCACCAGCTCCTCCCCCAGCTATCGGGGCAAGGAACCTCTCAAAGGGCAGAAAATCTTCACAAACCCAAGCACCTCCCAAGCAGATATGTGGACACCGTCATGCTCCAGGTGTTCATGTGCCCGAAAACTCACAAGAGCCAGAGTCATCTTTACCCTAAATTCATATCTCTGGGAATTCTGAGTTGCCTTGCCAGTAAAATATCCTGCTGAACGGATACTGAAGCAAGGGCACATGAGGGCCCAGTCTGGGATTCCAAAATATGAGAAATACGTGGCCTATTTCATAAAAAGACTGGTTTTGTTCTGGTTTTTTTTTTTTCCTACAGCTGCTAGAAATAGCCTTGACACACCTGGAGAGAAACTGGCCAGGTGCTGAAGCATTCCAGAGGAGCGCGCTGATCCCATGGTCTGTGGCTTTGTGTCATGGCCAGTGGAGCCAGCCCTGCGGCCATGTCACAGCCACAGCTGCAAGGAAACCACGGATTAACCTCCTCCCCAAAATACTCGTAATCCCATCCCTTCACTCACCGCTCAACACCTAAAAAAATCTCTGGAAACCAAATGCCCTCTCTCTTTCAAGCTTAAATATTTTTTGCCAGGGTTGTACTATTTTTAATTTTCCCTTTCTGGAAGTCACACTGTAACAGATAGAAACTGACTTTCAGAGATATGGCTTACATTTTCACTTCAGAAAAAAAGTAGCAGACTATGAGGAATTTTAATAATGCACACAAAGAAATCTGAGCGCAATATTTAAACACAAAAGATGCATGTCCCTTCATGTCCTTCATACACAGGGCCACAACAGCCAATTCCTGGTTCACCTTCCTTTATGTAAGCGGATTAAAAGTAAGATTAACAAACTGTCAAAAAGTGTGTTAAATGATAGGTTCTGCTAATTAAAAAATCTGATGGTTCTAAAGCTCTGTTGGTGGCCATCTTGCTCTGGGAGATTTCACGCAGATGAGGCTAGTGAAGGCAAGGCACAGGGGACGGAGTCAGTGTGGCTGGCTGGAGCAGCACCAGGGCAGGAAGGGGTTATTAAAAATGAGCAATCCCTACAGAAAGAAAACACTCTGTTCCAGTGAGATTTCTGTTTTAATACACACATCAAAAGCAAGAGACACCTCAGCAAAATAAAAAACTTGCTCTGCCCATTTTAGGGACAGAATTTCTTAACTCAGTTGATATTTACTGAAGAAGATTCTAACACTTGCACAGTTCATTTCTGTTTGGCTGTGGTATCCTCATCTTGGTGCTGCGCCAAATGGGCCACGTCCATTCCTGTATGGCACAAGCCACGGCGACAAGGCAGATGTGGTGAGATCTGCAGCCAGCCCGTTCTCCATCTGACACCAAAACACGCCGAGGCCCCGTGCACTGCCATACATTTGGGGAGGCCGGAATACACTTTGGGGCCTCATGGCAGAAGTGCAACCTCACACCCAGAGCAAAACAGGGTCTCTATGCACTGAAGATAAATAAATTTCCTCTTTTTTCTCCACTGATGTCATTGCTGGGTGGAAATGCTACCACTAGCAGCGGCTTCAGCAGGCCACTCAGGCCCTGCAGAGCCCGGGACGGGAGTGAGGCCGCAGCGGCTGGTCAGTGTGGGCAGCCCAGCCCACACCACTGCCCAGATGGCCAGCGGGGAACCCACGGCTGCCCACGCCAGGAGCAGAGGGTACAAGGGCTGTCCACTGCGGAATGTGACCCCCAGTGCTGCCCCTCCACAGCCCGGACACACTGAGGACAGCAGCTGCCACAGGCCATACGGTGAGGTGGACGGGCAGCAGGTCAATGTTAAAGGGAAGTATTGTATTTTTTACAAAATAAACTACAAAACTGAAACCAAGAAAATCATTGGGTGCCTTCTCACAAGTTTTCCCACCTCACCAGTTTTTCCACCATTTTTTTTAGCGTTATCTAGGGTTTATCCTTTTTGTTTGTTAGAGGGCTATAACCTGGCCTCCACTTAAAATGCATAATAAATATCACAACATTTATAGCTCAAATCTGAAGTGACAAGAGAAAGGGAATAAGAAAGAGCCAAGTGCTCTGAGGGTGAAAAAACACTGCTGTCATCTAGGGTGGAAAGGGGATGTGATGGCATGTCTTGTGGAACACGGGCTGTGTTTCTCTGGGTTTGTGAAGCACCTGGCACTTAGGAAGTCAGAGCTGTAAGCTAAGCTTCCTCATAACCCAGAACAAAGAGCTCAACAAGGCCTCCAAATGCCTTGTGCCCAAAAAAATCACACATATTATCACAGACACTCCAGCAAACTATGATCAAAACTGTTTATCCTGAATCTGTCAAAGAAGTCTTTGTCCTGTTATTTGATTTACAATAACCCCTTTGATAAACCTTAGTGGGTATGAACAAATTTACTGCAAATAGATATCCACACAAATAAAACTTGAAATATATTTTGACAAATATAATTGCCCTTCTATGATACAGGAGAAATACAGAGAACAGACATGATGAAAATGATCTGTAAAAGTTTTAAATCACTGTCTTACAGAGGATATTAAGTAGTATTTTAAACCACTGTGGGAGTTGGATTTTTCTAATGATTTTGGGGTGTTTTTCAGAATAATTTTAGTTAAAAGAGTAGGGAGAACAAGTTTAAAGAAAATACTTTCAGCCACTTATAAAGCTTTGATTATCACACAGCCCTTAGATTTAAGGTTCACTGACTGCCTTATGACCATCTTTATTTCCAGCAAAAGGCAAATTAAAATATTCCATTTACAACCCTTTTTGCCATTTCTTCATAAGATTCCTTGTGCTGGCAGTCTGTTTCGGTTGGAATAAGATGTTTCTGCCCATACAACAAATTATTTGCAATGTGCTCAAATTTGTCACCATGGCCAACGTCAACAAACCCCACCATCATCCCCAAGTGCAGAATGGGTTTGTTATTGAGTCATTGTTTGAGTGGCCCCGCACACCGTGCAGGGGCTCTGAGGAGTCAATAGATGGCAGTCCATCTCCTAGGAAAGTGACAGAAAATGAATGAAATAACCAAAAGCCTCATAAAGGAGAGAGGTGGAAGGCCGTGTGATTCTTCCCTAGCATTCACAGAAATTAACTAAGAATATATATACTTTATAGAACGCAGACAAACTCTGTGACAGCCCTCTGCAAACAGTGCCAAAATCTGGTGTATTATCACAAAACTGAACACCCGAGTTTATCTGTCCGTACATGGACCTGCATGTGGGATGCTTGCCATCAAGTTACCAATACTAGTTTAAGTTTAGTGGTTGTATCCCTGGTAGAAAAGCAGGAAAAGCTCTTCTGTGGCCCCCAACAGCTGGGCAGCCTCCATGGACCAAAACAGCCAGAACAGCACTTTTATTTAAAACATGTATTTTTCTTAATGCTGCTATCTTGTTTGTACTAAAATATTTATTCTACAACAGGAAAACTGTAAGATAATTTCTAGGGTGAAATGCTACTGTCCTGATATAAGAGTAAAAAATCTTGGCTTTTTGTTACAATTCTACAGCTATATATATATATACACACACATACATATATATATACACACACACAAAAATATATATTTAAACATTATATGTAATTCTAATTTAGAAGTTTTGTTTCTTGCCAGAACATTATTTACTTCTGCTCTGCTTCGGGTGCAAAAGAAAGTATTTAAAGGGAATAATAAAAGATAAATTTTAAACAATTCTGATAATGCAGTTTCTTCTCATTTACTTATTGCAAATATCAATCATGTCTTTTACCATACAGATTTTAAATTCCAGGCTTAACCCTACTACTAATGTAACTTTGAGCCAAGGGTACTCTTCCCATGTAAAAAATGAAGGCGTTCAAAACATTTCCCACATGTCAGATGTGTATTATTTGCAGATAATCTGCAATTCACTGCAGAGTAAAAATCTATTTATCAGAAGGTAGGGCCTGATGCAATACCAATTAATCTGTGAGTGTCCATATTTGACCATGTTTCAAAATGTCCCTAAAATGCACAATAAATTTCCAAATGGGTACTTTTAATAATATGCCCATATTTGTAACCACTACATTTTCTAACAAGAACTTGTTTTGACACCTTTTCTTAGCTTTACTTTACATTAAGTGTAAACCCTAAATGCTTTCTACAAAATCCACAGAAATAATTTCCTACCTCAAGATACCTCAAATTTTGCCCTCGTACAGCACTTGGTCAAGTTTAAGCTACCTCCCACTTTTTTTACAGGCATAAATATTTTATAAGTGTTGATGGAAACCTCTCTTTTTGAGGAATTTCCAGTGGCAGGTGAGACTAAAATTAAATTATATCTTTTATCTCAGTAAAAAACAGAACCCAGGATGCTACTGCACCAAATATTTCTATCTGATAATTAAGTTCCAAGTGTTATAAACATTTCAGAAATTGTTTTTACATGCACCCTTAGGGATTATAATGAAAGACAGAGTTTACCTTTTTCCTTTATCCAATTTAAAAACAAAACAAATGAAAATACTCAGTGAATGCACCTTTCTTTTGCTCATAATGTTTTTCTTTAAAAAAAAACCAAAACCAACCCAATCAACAGAAAGTCTTTACCAAATCTGTTTAAAAGTAAATTCTCAGGAAGGGTGGAGAGCAGATCTTTGTGTTAGAATCATTATGCACAAAACACAAATGAGAGGTTTTAAGTGCAGATTTCTTCTATTCATTGAATTTTGAAGAAAAAAGCAGAAAAAAAGAGCATTCCACTGCCATGAAGAGGTGGTGGCACAAATTATAAAGCACATCCAATCTACTGCTTCAGAGAAAATGTCAAAGATCTAAAAAGAAAAGTAGTGGAGAAACTTTTCTACTTTGTTTAGAGCAGAGAACAGGGGCTAATTATGTGTAACAGCGAAATACGTGTGAGGCCGATCTGGGGAGCAACAACAGCCAAAGTTCAAAGGAACAACAAACCTCTGATTTTTAAAAGTGTTTTTATGTTTGACAATTTTAGAAATCAATATATTTAAGAACTGTGACACTAATGCAAGAATTTGTTTTTACTGGTTACATACTGTAGTAGGTTTCAGTATTAACCAAATTTGTATGCATTTTGTTTTATTTTTATATCTATTTTACATATGAAGAAAAATCTTAAGTAATAAACCGGTACAGTTTCACAAAGTTTTATTTTCTTGTTTCAGGGATTAATGATCAACTAAGGCAGGCCAAACAAGAAGTCACAACTATATCCTGACTAATTAGAAATTATCTGCAAAAGTTTATAATGTGTTTTTTCTCAAATTCATGTCTCTGCTCTAACTGAGATTTATTTCACTCATCTAAGAAGAAAGCTTTTTCACACAGAGTGACTAATTACCAGCATCTGGGATATCTGAGATGGGATTACTGCTTCTGCTATGCATCCCAACTTTAAATTTAACTCTCTTTCTATGTGTAAATGTAGTCACTGAGAGAAGAGAGGCAAAGCATTAATTTAATTATTACAGTATTAAAATGAAATCAGAAGTTTTAAAGATGCTTAAAAAGTAGTGAGTGTTTCATCACCTTCTTCAGTTCAAAAACTCTTCAGATGTTTATTATCTTCTCAGAGAAGATGCTTATCTATATTTTATGGTCAGCAGTTCACAGAGGAGTAAATAGGTTGGGTGTAGAAGAAAATAAAAAAGGTGTTTCTACTTACTGTTAGGTGATACTGCCTCCATATTTCTGGGCAAGCCTGGAAAATAAAAATATTGATCAGCTAGGAGCATGAAACAAGGTGCTTTACAGCCTGTTGGTTTTGGCATAACACAGTATCCACTGGTGTCGGTCACAGGAAAATAAGAAGCTTAACTGAAAGGGTCTGCATTTCAGCTTCAAAAACCCGGCTAGACAGTTTAATTGAATTTTACACTGGTTTAACACACTCCCTGCCATTGTCAGAAAGCCAGTAACAGTTTTCTCTCTGCCCTTTTTCTCCGAGGGGCAGAAGTTTGGGAGAGCAGCGTGCTCGTGACTGTAGGAAGCATTAATGCTGCAAAACAAACAGGGGCGGATTTAAATTCTACATTTTCTGATATTTTAAATTTACATGCCGCTCTAGAAACTAAATCACAAAGTGCCTTCCTTTCACGTAGGAACAGAAATATTTTATCTTTTTTGTATGTATCTCTTTCCTAATCAAAATATAATTGTTACATGTAATAATCCTCAGCAGCCTCATGTCAGATGAGTTGTAAACAAGAACCATAACAGATTGCTTTAATGTTGCTGTTTTTACAATGATTTGCTTGCGCCTTTTTTACTTTTAATTTTTTTTAATTGCCAGACTTTCACACCAAGTGCAGCCCATTGGAAAAAAAAAAAAATCAGAGCAGGGTTTTGAGTCACACCAGTGACACAATTGACCTGAGGGACATATGAGAGATAGTAAAGAGGCAAACGTGGATCTTTAAATCAAAATCAGAACATGTTGGTGGTCACTAAGGCTCAGATAATTCTCTCAGGGGTTCTTAATGCTTTTACAAAATGTACAATATTTCTGACGGCCCCTGAGTCACAGACAGACACGGAAATTGTGGCACTTTTTGTCATTTTGGTGCACAGCTACTGCAGCGGAGGACTTTCACTTCTCTTTAGAATATTTACCCTCTTATTAGAACAGCTCCGTACTCACTTGAACAATTAGCAATTTGGTTTGCCAACCTTCATTTTAAACACTTTAAAAAGAAACATAGCATTCCACGGCTTCTCCATAATATGCTGCAGCTGCAATTTCAAACATTGAAGCCTCATGACTACTTGCAAATGAGTACTATTAACATTTCTTTAGATTTCGAATAAATTTTTCACTCATGCCCAAATTCTTGCCTCCTTTTATTTTGATGGAGCATGTTAATTAAAAAAACCCACACCACAACCAGTATGTCTCAAAATAAAATCCAAGTTTTTGCCAGTCACCCTGTGGCACAAACAGTGTGTTTTTCCCAGATGTGATGAAAATGATATTATTTATTATTCATTTCACCAGTAACATAATTGTCTGCAGAAAAATCTACAATCTGTTCTGTGTAATTGTTCAACATTTCTCCTCTTACTCAAATACTGTGTGTAAATATTTGAGTTTTATATTAATATTTCTATAAAGGAAATGTGTGAAGGACATCACATTCCTCACCAAGGATCTGACAGTTTGAACACACTCAAGCTGTCTTTGAGCACAAACAAAAGGATTTTCCTCCTTCCCCAACTTAGCCAAGGTTCAGAGAGGCAACATATAAACACTCTGTAGCCTGTAAAAATACTGTGCCAGAGCTCTCAGCATTTCCCTCAGACCTGAGGAGGTTTCAGCTGTGCAGGACAGCTGTGCTGGTCTGACTCAGGGGTAGCAGGCATTTATTTATACATTAGTTCTGGATAGTTTTCGATTACCACAGTGTGCCCGGGCTAATATGGTTGAACAATTGCAATCAGTGAGTTGTCCTATACTGGCAAAATGCCACTCTGTGGTATGACCTTTACTCACACGACTGCTATTTAATAATAATAATCATCATCATAAATATTACTTTATTTTTGAATAATTGTTTGGTTGGGTATCTTTTCTGCTCTGGACACAAAGACATCACTTTGAGCAAAAATCTGTAGCTCTAAGTGAGAACCACAGTTGGCAGAGCACTTGTCAAAACCCTGGGAGAGGCACAGCCCCAGCCCCATCGTGGTGCTGTCTAGAGGTGGTTTTTATCCTCAGGGATGTTTTAAAGGTGAGGGAAAATCAAAAGAAGGTAAGGAGGAAGGTGGTGAGGAAAGGCTAAGCATATTCCTTCATTCAGGTGGTAATGGGGTAATACTGTTCACCATTATGAAGTAGGGTACATACAAGAGCTGAGGAGGGGTCACTGTTAAACAACAGCTTTTTAGGGATGATGCTTTTAACCAGGAACCTCATTACTTTGCATCAGCTCAGGGTTGTTGTCTGCATCTTTTATCGTGGAATGACAAACAGTATGATTAACAACGACTACCAAATACTGGCTCCTTAAAGGAAGCAGAGAGGTTTGCTATGGAAGACAACAGAGCCAAACACAACCGCCGCCAAACCCATGATTTTCCTTATTTATTTAAAAGAACTTAACCACGAATAGCCCTCGTTTAGAGAAAAGCCCTCGTGGTACCTAGCTACTATGGCAGCATGATGAACTACATTAAAATAAAATTGCATTTATTTCCTGCCCCAGTGGTCTGACCTTACTTGCATTTAGATGTACCAGCACAAAAGGTGCCTACTCCAGAGGGTAGTGCCAGTGCCGCCGAGCGGCCACGGAGCGCACGGGTGAGGGGAGCACCTGCCAACACCTTGGGCCGTGCGAGCGCCGCGCCGCTGCTCCCCAAACCCGTCCGCTCCGTGTGGAGGGGAGATCACTCGTGCCTGAGGCTGACCCAGCGCAGGGCGCCATAATGGGAGAATCGCCACTGGGCGCTGCACATTTTGACCCATATTGAATTTTATCAGGTGCTAATTATTGTTTTACCAGAACAACGGCTTAATGCATCTGTTGTTTAATTCCCACTTCCCTATTCTCCAATGTGAACATCAAAGAAAATAAAACACTCAATCTCAAACAGCCCCTGACAGCAGACCGGGACTCGAGAGCTCAATAGACGAGGCCCTTGCCACCAGTTCTCATATTTCCACAACAATGAGCAAACACAAAACCGGCACTAAGCGGCCTTTCCTCCTTTCCGCTCCCCTCGGCCGGTCGTCTGCCTCGCGCCGAGAGGGCCCTCGACGGCGGCGCTGCGGGGCGCGCGGCGCGGGGAGCGGATTAGCCCCGCTAACATGCGAGCGCCGGCCAAAGGCGAGGAAAAACCCCGCTACTGTATTTGGCGTATGAATAACCAAAATGCACGCGCTGACAGGAGACCGGGACGGGCCCGCGGCTCCCCGGGAGAAAATGTAGCTGTGATGAGTGACAGGGCTTTCAGGAAATATGTTCACAATCACAGACAGTGAAGGCCATGACCTAGATCGTTTAAGAGCTTGTCTTGTCAAATTATCAAAAGCTTCTTCGTCTCTGAATAAAGAGTGACATAAGTGAGTGTCAGAAAGCTGCAGGCTGACAAGCCAAGCATACAATAACAGCATGCACGTCACATACTTGCCGAACACCGCCACGGCTAGCGGCAAATCTTAATGAGAGCGCGGCTGGCCCAGGAGACTTGGGTCCCTGCTGGCATAGCTACTCATCTCGCAAAAATCCTTCAGCTCCGAGTCAGTTATGGTCTGACACGACGACTACAATTACTAAACACAACTTTTTAACAGAATCCTCTGGTGCTTTGTCAAAGAGGCAGCGGCTGCTTGGAGCTGCCCCGCTGCAAGCCACCACAATAAAACAAAAGATTTGCCAAAACACACACTTTTCATCACCTCCGCATGGGAACTGCCGCAGAAAACACACAATGCTTCCCTTCAAAACCACTCCTGCACAAGCAGATGTCGAGACCTCTCCCCACGCTGCCAGTGCAGACAGCCGCTGGTGCTGGGCAGGCAAAGCTGGGAAACTGCTGGTGTCACCCTGGCTGTTGGTAGCATGGCTCACCCTTGGGTGGATGTGGACAGCCAGAGGTGTGAAGGGTGGGGAGGGACACTAGGGAACTCAGGAGAAAGAGTAAACATTGTGCTCTCTGCCCAGGGAAAATGGGCCACATGGATGCCAGCTGCCCCCATGGAATGATCCCAGCACTTCCAGCTCCATCACAGCCCACAGCAGTATATCAGATACAACAAAGAAGGAACCTCCCTGGAGTGAGGAGGTCAGTGGTGGTTTGCATGCCCAGAAAGTTGTCAGAACATGGCAGAGAAGATGCCAGTTGAAGCACCCAGCTGGTTCATGGGAAGGAGTGCTGACAGTAAGGGTATTTGGGCATTTGGATGGGCCATCAGACACAGCGTGGCTGTAGGGCACCAAGCACCGGGGCACTGCTGTCTGCCAGCTCCTAGGAGAGTCCCTCCAGCTCACTGAGCACCTGCATGCTGGTTTTCCCAGGTATACAGGGAGACATTGCCCCCTCTGCCTGCTCCCTGCTACATCCCCTGTTCATGGAGTCCTTCTCCCACCCCTGCTGCTGGCAGGTGAGGCTGCACACGAACCACAAGGCTCATACCATCCACCTGACTGCCACTCAGTCAAAAGCAGCTCCTCTGATGACCCTCCCAAGGCAACCATGCGAGGCTGTGCTTCTTCTAGTGTAACTCCAGCTAAGAGGACTCTGTATGTTCTCAGCGCTGTCTCATTAAGATCTAGCAGATCATAAATGTATGACCCTAAAATGTTTTAAGTAACTTTGAATGTTTCCTAACCAAACTAGGTGAAGCACCTTGAATTGTGTCACATTCACTTCTAGACCAAAGTGGAAAGTCACTCTGACAGACTGCACAAGTGCCTGTTCTGCACCCTCTGTGTTACAGTAAAAGGGAGTAAACTTGCTAAGAAAGACAAATTACAACTTCCTTTGAGCATCCAAAACATTTCATAACATATGTTTGATAACAAGAAGATGGGGATTTCCCTGTTTTACAAGGAGTCATATGGGAAGGACAAGGGGTGATAGCTACAAGCTGCTCCTGGGGAGATCTCAGGTGGACACAGGAGAAAACTTTTCATGAATGAGAACAATCATCTCTTGAGGGAAGTGGTGGATTCCCCAGAATGGGACACTCAGGATTTGGCTGGGCTGTCTTGTGTAGATTATGCTTTTGCCAAGAAATGGGGATGATCCTGAGATGATCTATGAAGTCCCTTCCAACCTGGTGTTGTAGTATTCTGTTATTTCTCTTCCATGACTGGCTCCCATTTCCTCTGGAAGCAGGGCAAATCTGCATCCCTCAGTAAGGAGCCTCCAGGTCTGATGATGACCACACATAGTCACCTTGGACTGTCTCTTCCCTACCTGGCTTCTATTGACTTCATCAGGTGTACTGGAAGAAATGATGAACAACTGATCTCTGACCACTGTCTCCCATGACAGATGATTCTGAAGCTCTTTACATACTCTTCCCTCTGTCCCTTTTGCAGGCTGAGGAGTTGTGGCCATGCTGAGGGATACAGAAGACAGGGACCAAAGCTGTTCCCAGGTGCTCCTGGTTTCCTGTTGATTCCTAACATTTCACCAGCTTTTTTTTTTACAGCTTGTGAAGACTAAACTGATTTTTTGTGGAATTATATCTCTTAACTGGAATCTTAGTCCTGAACAGTAGTATACAGAATCTGTTATTCCATATGCCAAGATGAGATTATTTTACTTTACATTTATTGCCACTCAATTTAAATTGACATTTTATTGTGTTTTCCCTCTGATTCTTACAGTTCTTGGGCAGTTCTGCACAGCTGGCTCACAGCACTGACTCTGTAAGTAATTCAGTCTTCTCAGCAAATCTTGTCACCCCATTGTTCACCCTTTTCCATGTCACACTAGCATATCCCACCTTTATCCTCTTACTCCATGCCTGTTTAGTTTGCTTGAAAGCTTTTGGTCAGGAACTTTGTAAAATGCCCTTTGGAATTTGTAGACTATGTCAACTGGATCATGTTTACATATATGCTTGTCAACCTGCTCCTTTGAAGAACTCCAGAGATCCCTGAGGAGTGGGATTTCCTTTACAAAAGCAGCCTTGAATCACCCCACGTATATTATATTTATGCACCCATCCCAACATGCCCACCACCATGGTTCCTGCCCCCTGGCTTGGTGCCCATGTGCAGCTGGCAGTCTGGGACCCCCAGCTCTCCCTGGGACATCCCCTACACACTGTCCTTGTATTAGCAACTCAGTTACCACTCATGCACCAAGCACAAAATGTCTGCTGCCATCACTGGCTGGGCCATTTCATCCTCACGCTCCTCTTCAGCTTTTGGGCAGTTGTTACCCAGTTTTGGTAATGGGCTAGCACTCACAGATTCATAGAAGCCCTCACATTCTCTTCCATTTGACAACTTCTCTGGTGCTCTCCTTTACAAAGTAAGGTTTTAGCATGGGAACATTAGGAAATCAGCAGCAACCTTGTCCTGTCCAAGTGTTCCTTTCACGTCTTGATCACCCTTTGGCTTCTTAGGCTTTCTGCTCTGATCTCAGTAAAGATTTACTGCTAGTTTTGATTCCTTAGCCATTGCTCTGCCATGCCATCTCTCTCTCTGAGGACTGGGCAGGTGAGCTCCTGCTCTGATGCCCCAGTATTCACACAGGTGAATGACACAAACAGCCTTACACCTCCCATGCGCACAAGAACTGCCCAAAATTTCAAAGAAAAACCTTACTGACTTAAGGTAGACCTAAATGAGCAGAAAAAATACATGCTGTGATGTTCCTGATAACCTGCATGGCTCAGGTAGGATTTAAATGCTTGTATGATAGAGTACTCATGATTCTTTAAAGAAAAGAACATCAGCTTATAAGAACTGGTGTCATAAAATGTGTAAAAAAGAAAAGATGGCAAAGAAAAGATGCTTCATTTCAGATTGCAGTTTTGTCTCACTGCCTACCAGAATGAGGGTGCTGAAATGTACAGTTCACATTCTATAAAGGTATTGTGGACACATTAGCGATAAGCAAAAGTACATCCGTAACACATTCAAATATCCTAAGAAATAGCAACTCCCAAATATGCTGGTTGCCCTTTGCACATCTCATGTACCATTGTGACATACTCTTTGACCAAACAGAAGAAATAAAGGCAGGAAGGAGACATTTAGAAAGAGATTCAAATATTTCTGAGTTTCAAAAAATCCAGTGTTTACAGAATCCCACAGGTGTATTTGAAAAACAAACATATAGGCCATATCTGTAGATAGAAACTGAAGTGTGAATGTATGTCAAAATTATCACAGTTTGCCTTTTATCCTTTTTTGTGTTTAATTCAAGGAAAAAAATACCGTAACAGCTTGACTGCTACATACAAGACTGAAATAACATAATACAAGATGAAGAAAGAGATAACTACATTTCTTCTCCCTTTAATTTTCTTCTATATTTTACTTCAGTAGATCTTGTCAAGCCCAAAGCCTTCAAACTACTTCTCTCTAACAGTATTTTCACTAATTAATATCTGATCATAGTGAAAAAACCATAGATCTCGAACTCCTGATGCATCAGAGTTACTCTTTCCTTCTTCCTGGTACACTTGCAGATACTGTGTCTCCTGATTTCGACCTCCCTACACCTCTCATTCCCCAGGAAAAAGGATATTTTTGTCCACTGCTGCTAAACTGAACCAAACTAAAGACCAAGTGTTGACAATGATTTGTTTTCTTTGAACCACTCTCCACGCAAACCCTGACAGTGTAAAATAATGAGTAAACACAACATTTTCACATGCTTATACAAATAGGCACTATGTAAAATCAAAGAAATACCAAGAGATTGTAGCCATTGTAAATTCAGTTTTAGACAGACCCGAACCAAACCACGCCCGATCTCTGTGCCAGGGGCCATACTCACATCAGCATAGTGGCCCTTCATGTCGCAGCGGTTGCAGTGTTTGTTCCAATAGGCTCTCTCCAGGCATTCCCTGAAATAGTGCCCGGGCAAGCAGCAGTTCAGACAGAAACGTGCTGGGCAGCTGTGCTGCAGATGGTCCCTTCCTGCACACAGACAGCACGGGGGAACTTTCTGTGGAGAAACAAAAATAGAGTCATGTTAAGTGACGATGTTTCAATAGATCCTTCCAGCTCTGCTGCCCCCACACAGGGTGTGTGTTGAGGGTAGCTGGGTGGGCACTCGGCTGCAATCCGGACTCACCGGCACAGCCTCATGACTCACACAGTTCAGCACCTGGAGTGACAAATATAACATGCAGACAACTATTCTGAGGCCAAATCTGTACCTCTGTAAAGCCATTTTTCCCAGTGAGTGAGTGTATTTCCCCCTGAGGGTCGTGTGGGATGTTGTCATTCTGAGCGTCCTCGTGGGTAACAGCCTTAAGGACCAAGAGTTTTACAGATTCTGTGGTGAGGGTTGATAAATCCAGGCTGTCATGCAATGGCTCACATTTCTTGACAGTGTACTGACTGACTTTTAAAGCCCTAACCACTGGACAAACTTTTGGAATATTTGGCATCTATCTGAGCTTCTTAAAGTTAGCTCTAGTCTTGTCCTGTCCACGGTTTTTAATACTGTTCACATCATGTCTCATTATACTTTCTGCTTTCACTCATTTACTAAGGCTGTATTTCTGATTCCATAGATTCTCCTTGTTGAAAGTACAATTGAAAAATATTTTACCCTTACCAATTGTTTTACCGTATATAAAAAAAAAGATGTTTCTTTTTTGGCATTTGATTTTTTTTTTCTCAGTTTACAGCCACATGGTTTAGTGGAAGTTGTACCTGCCCATGGCGGGGGGAGGAACAAATTAATCTTTAAGTCTCTTCCATTCACAGACCATTCAATATGATTCTATAGGATATAATTCTGCATATTTTTCTTTTATAAAAACAATAAAAGCAATGTCATCGCCAAACAGAGGGATAATTTTATACAGTAAACCGACCTTGTGCAAGCTATCCTGCAACTCAGAGCTCTGCTTCAAAGAAAAGGATAAACTGCTGAAACAATGCTTCTAACAACAAGCACAAAGGTATACTAGGAAAACAGCTGAATATTCAAGTGATTTAAGCATTGCATTTACCTTAGGAGTGGGACAGTTCTTGGACAAATGTCCTGGTCTGTTGCAGTTCCTACAAGTAACTTTTTTGTCAGCTGTGTAGTACCGCATGCTGCTGTTCCTCACGCCCGCATAGTTGGAGATCTGTGCCTGGTGAAACAGAGAGAGAAATGCATTTACCACTTGAGATTCTGTGCTTTGGGAACTGGGAATTATAAAGGTCACTGCTGGCAGTGATCCAGCAGAAATCTAATGTTTCACATGTACGATTTACACATCCAGGTTTGGAATGGGTAATTTCTGTTACAGAGAAACCTGCATTGTCTGGAAGAAAAGTTCTCTTTTGAACTTCCGCTTCAGGACATTCTTTTTTGCTATTTAAAACTGCAGTTGTGAAGCTTTCTCTCAATTAGCCAAGATACTTTTACTCACTGTGCTATGTCATGACAAACTGGAATTTTCTCCAGAACACAAATATAATGAACATCAATTGCAAATGCAAGTTACATATTCCCTTGCACACATTAAGGCAAAGTGCTTGGACAAAGTACAATGCTCTACAAGTCTGGATGAAATCTGCAATTTGCAATTGTAAAGAAAGACTTAAAAAGGAAAAAAAAAAAAAAAAAAGAAAAAAAAAAGCTGGAAACAACTGTCTCTCTCCCAGTGACCTCACACATACTTTCTGTGTAGGCAGTCAGAATTGAAAATCCTATCTACAACTGTCATTGCTTAGTAAACATCACAAGTTAAAAAAAAAAAAAAGAAATTTTTGATGAGTGAACAGGAGAGGTATAAAAATACCATTTCTCCTCAGGGAAAGAATTTGTTAATGTCACTCGATTGTATCATCTGTACTGGAAATTGGCAAGAAAAAGGGAAGGAGTTGGACATAGCAGCTGAAGCTCACTCCTCCTGGATGCTCCAGCACTTCACCTGGGAACTCCAGGCTGCAGTGTCCCCATGCTGCCCCTGCATCGAGCCCAGGAAGGCTCCACACTCTGCTGCCTCTCAGTGCTGCCTGGGAATGGGAACAGGCTGCCCTGAAACAGCTCTGAGGCTCCAAAGAGACCAGGAAGGAAGAGCTGATGTCCACCTTGCACAGTCTGTGGAAGCACTCCAGCTCTTGGCATCCCTGTCCCTTCCTGCCTCTATGCCAGCCCGAACTCAAGAACTCCTTCCTCCTGGGGGTGAGCACTGCTAATCGTCTCACAAAAACACCACAGAGGGTTTTTTCAATCCTATTTACTTTATTCTGCTTGTTAATAAGCAACAAAATAAAGAAATATAGAAAAATTTGGTTGTCTTTATTTACCTCTAAGTCTTTATGAGAGATGGACCAGTTCACATCAATTTCTCCTGAAAAACAAAATTAAAATTAATTTTATTTAATTTATATTAATATTTTTCTGTAATATATTCAACATGATGATTACTGGAATTATTGAAACTGCTAACAGATTTTGATGTACTAAAGCAGAGAAACTAGTTCCATCTTTGGTAAAGGAAAGCTGCTGACCCACTGGGCACCAAATCTGCCTCACTTGAGTATCAGCACATGGGCACCTATTGGGAGTTTTTCTGACACCACACTCTTGTCCTGACCCCTGGGGTTTAAATTCGGGTGGGGATTTAATTCTTCTGGAGGTATGGGCTCCAAAGGTACTGATTCCAGGCATTGGAGTTGTCCCTGCCTGCGTTTGTGGGGATGCCTAGCTCCAGCTCAGCAGCTGCAAGCGTGGGAGCACATGGAACAACAAGTTACTACAGAGCATACACTTTTTCTCCTTGAGAATTCACCAAGTCTGTGTCTGCAGCCCTGCATTCTGACTTGCAGTGTGCCAACACGACTGAGCATAACCTCAGACACCCAGACTGTAAGCTGTGCAAATCTATTTCCAAACAGGGTTTGGTAATGTGCAATAAATCAGGAGGACACACTGAATTATCGACTGTCACGCCATAACCTTCTCACATGCAGCCTTTGGGCTGGCAGGAGTGAAAAGAAACAAACCAAGAAGGAAATGAAAGGGCAACAAGCTAAAGGAATAGGGATGCAGCTAGAGCTGTTAAAAATTCTGCATGTGAACACAGCTCAGCGCTCTGGCTGCACTCACACAGCTGTGCTCCCACAGCAGCTCCTCACTGCTGCAGGAGGATCCACGTCAGCACAGGTGCTCACCTTACCTGTACTTTACAGCAAGCATTACAACCTGTGTGCAAATTAATCTTGCATGTTTGTAAACTTCTAAATGCAAACTGTCCCATCCTGATCCTGCATCTGAATTTGAGGCATCCAGGTTACTAACACAAACCACAACATCATCACGATTTACAGACAGTAAAAATTTCTTCGATTTTGATTGTACTATTCATTTCCATTAGGAGGTGGATGACCACAAATTAAAATTATATCATCTATAATTTTATGTCTTCCTCTTCATTTACTGAAAAAGTCAGTAATTTTGGCTGAAGCGTGTGATGTAGTATTGGGATATATCACTCAGGTGCTTTAGAGTACAACACCTGCTTATTGCTGCTCTTCATTCAACAGTCAAGACTCACACCACATGTTCTTACCTGAACAACGCCCTGAAGTATTTTTATTTTCAGCACTTGCTCATGCCAACGACTGTCACTGAGGCATTGATAATGCACTAACTGGCCAGTTAAAAAAGTGATGTGAATGATGTATGAACCTGAGTCATGGCACACAAAGTGTCTGCCACTGCCAGGACTCCAGCACCCAACTGCACTGGCACCCACCCCAGCATCATTTGGGATCACAGGCAGCATGGATGGAACAGTGACACGTCAGTGCCCCATGGCAGGAGCAAGTTGTGGGTATACTCGAGAGAAAATCAAGCCTTTTGAGGCCTGATCATTAAAAGTAAAGAAACACTGTCATATTTGAGTGCATTATTAATGGCTTAGATGCCTGTTAAGGAAATTAATTCATAAAGAAAAAGGTATTTGTAATTCAAAGCTCTGCCTTGGCAGTCAGCACTGCAAGTGCCGTGTTGCACAGAAATGCACATGCAGAATGGTCACAGATCAAAATTACCAGCGAATTAACTCCTGTTAATCACTAGGCATGTCCTTCCTGAGGGCAAACCAACCAAGTTTCTCTTCTTCACTGTCAAAATCCCCAGCTTCACAGGGGAAAACCATGATACAATGATTCAAATACTCCTAATACAAAAAGCTAAAATTGCTCCACCCAGAAAATAAATATAAGAGCTTTAATGCTGAATGAAATATTACAACAAGATCTCCCTTTACTAAATGTTTGGTGATCTAAAAGTTAATTCTAATTCACAATAGATTGCATAAGGCTTTGTTTTCACACACAATAAATTCTTCGGACTGAAACACCTACGGAGAGTTTTGCTTTTGCAACCAAGGTGAAATCCTACTGTAGAGACACACAGAAAAATCTGCAACAATATTTCTCGCTGACCACAGTGTTTTGTCTGGCTCTAGATCACAAAATAAATCACAAAACTCTTATCAAATTGATAGATACTTCCCCTTTCTTCTGATTTTGTTTGCTTATTTGGGTGAATTAGTGTGTCCTGCAGGTAATCCCAGAGCCCAGTGGGTGGTTCCTGGCCACTCCTGCACTGTCCCGGCTGCTTCCTTGGCTCACTCAGCAGCAGCAGCAGCAGCAGCAGCAGCAGCAGCACTTTGTGCCACGCTCTCTGTAGCCTGCAACCCTCACCACCTTCATTTTCCTCCTCTTCACACAGCCTCGGGCTGGGGCAGCCTCCCCCAAGAGTGCAGCAGCGGCTTTGCCCAGGGGCAGGTGGGCAGCTGGCACCCAAAATCAACACAGAATGGATAAGGACCACAGCTGGGTTCACCAACCCCCCAGGCTGCCTGAGGATGATGTTTTCCCACCCCACAGACCATGAACTGAGGCAGACAGGGCCGTTTTGGGCAGACATACGCTGTTTGCTGGGAGCTCCATTCCTCGCAAAGCCTGGCACATGATGTCCTCCAAGGCCATTGCCAGTACCACATCAGAGTGTTTCATGGTTTTTTAAGGTGGGCATGCACACAGAAGGGACTTCTGCCTGAAAGGAAGGCTGTGATTGCTTTATTTTTGCATTTGCTTTAGTTTTATTTTTACTCTTCGGAATACAGCAGTTCAAAGACTTATTCAGACAACCTCTGTCAAGATTTCCCCCTTTTTCTGTGAAGTTGCACATATGAAAGGTTTCTCTGAGTTAAAGGTTGCTTAAAGGTTTCTCTGAGTTAAATAAAACCAAGAACATCTTTGATATATTTGTGCTTTTAATCTTCCTCATCTTCATTTGTTAAATGCTGTCTCCTTTATAAGATTATATTAATTTCTACACTAAGTTTTCTGTACTAAGATTAGGATGAATTCCTGTACTATGATATTTCTATACTAAAAAACACAACAGACTTTACTGTATAAAGTTCTTGTATTTATACTTTGAGAAAATAGTATTGTCAAATTGCAGATCAGGGAAGAAGAGGATGTAAAATATACACAATTTATATGAAAATGGAAGCCCTGCACAAGGTTCTTCCTTTATCAAGTACCACATTTTGGCTGTCCTCTGCCCCTGCACAATGGGATGAATGGCGAGCAACAGCTTTGCTTTTATTTAAAGAAAATTTTGAAAGATCATTGAGATTCACATGTATCCTTCCACCAGCATGAAAATGTAAATTTCTGAGCAGCGCTCGGGGTGAAGCCAGATTTAGGACCACTGTTCAATGTGCATTCAAACCTCCCCTCTTTTATCCCAGACAGGGAGAGGAGGGGAGGAGGGAGAAGGAGGACCAGCAGTCAAAACCTGAAATTGCCCAGAGGAACAATCTGCTTCCACGGAACAAAACACTGACTCAGAATAAACAATAAATGGTTCACAACATTTCCTTATCTGCTGTGCTGCTCTACCAGGGACCCCAGCAGCTGATCAGGCTGCCCTGGCCAGGCAGGGCAGGGCACTGCTGGGCATGGGCTGTGACACCCCCCCAAAATCAAACTCGTGTTTCACTCATAAGAGCTGGGAGAAAACATATCCTTACACAAGCTCTGCCTGCCCTGCAAGAGTTTGTGTCATCACCTTCTTCAACAACAGAGAGACTGCAGAGCATGGATATCACACTTTGAAAATAAAATACTAAATTTCCCAAAAGAAGAAGGCAAGTGATCATGTGCCCCCTTCCTTCTAACTGGAAAATACATGACAAGATGTATTTTATTTTTTTTATTTTAAGATCAGCCCAGTGAAACAGGACACTTCAAGCTGTGGCACAATGATACATGGCCTGAAGGGCAAATACATTTCAAAGCTGGGCTTTAAAAATTGGATTTTGACTGCTAATTAATATAGCATATTACAGAAGAGAACTCTAATTATATTCTACTGTAAGATCTCTGTGGCAAGGACTGTTTCAGACATATCTCTGAACAATATTTTCCATACCAGGACACAGCTTCTGCTGCTAGTGGAAGAGCATTTTAAAGCTATAAGCCTTAAAGTCCCTAAAAATCACTAGATCTGTAAGAATTTCACATTGTGACATATTGCATATATCTGAAAACTCCTGGTTATGTGTGACCTGAAGTGATTCAAGTCTTATGGTAATGGAGTAATTTTGCTGTAATGAGTTTCACGTTTTCCGTGCCCAAGTAGCCCTTCTCACAAAAGAAAAAGGAATGACAGTATGCCGGCACAGCAGCCAAGCAGTGTCCTGAAACAGAAACTGAGGTGGCCTCCCAACAGCAGCTTTTGTAAAGCACAGGAATTTGGGTGCCTGTGGACCAGGACACACTGTACATGTTTCCCTTCTGGCAGAGGTATTCCAGGAGCATACAGATAAATGTGTGTGTCTGTCTGCATGGCCCTGTCTGTGAGTCTGTGCATGTTTATGTGTGTACACGTGTGTATGCACACCCCCCACACCCATCTCACTGGGCACTTGGCCTGCTGCTGACCAGACACCATGGAGAAGAAGTTGGTCCTACTTGTGCTGCTGAACTTCCCACTCCAGCAGCTCCAGGTCCATCCCAGCAGGGACCCCTCCCCACAAGAGATGCTCAGGGGCCATGGGGCTGCAGCCCCCTCTGCACACCCCAGCTGCTCATAGCAGCCCCTTGGAGGGGAACAGCACCAACCCTGGTGAGTTTTTCTTGGACATTTCTAGGGATTTCTCAACTTTTGCCTAATAACAAAGAGATGATTTACTTAAAAACAAACCACCTGCTGTTTAATGGAATACCTGTCAATATCTCTTTAAGACAGCTTTAAAAGAGATCCATAACTCCCGCAGGGAAATCAGTCGATGGAATTGTTGACAGAAGTTCAATTTGAGACATTTTCTCATAGCAGAAAAAAGGCTCTCTTGCCTCTCCCCTTCATACCTAAAATTATGTATGTGCCAGTAATGCGCACATGTTTTGCCAGTAGAGAAATCCCTGCAATGCTTTATTTTTAGCAACCTTTATCTGCCATTTTTGAAAAGCATCACAAAATCCAACAAACAATACTCAACCCATTTTGAAATTAATTAAAATGTAAGTAGTTGACTGAAGAAAAGACAGAGTTGGCCAAAAGCAAACCAGAGTTCAAACAGGAAAAGAAACTCACACACCTCTGAGCAGCCCTGCAAATGTGGGAAACCTCCTCCCCCCAGGAGCTGTAAAAGTTACTTTAAGCAAACTTCAGCAGCTATGACCCGGGGGGAAGACTTAACCATCATGCTGGAGAGGAAAGGTCTGGCAGTTGGGGTAGGACTGGTGCTCTAATCCCCCAGCAGCATGTCTGCTGATGGGGCCCCATGCCTGGGCTGGGGTGGCCACTCCAGGGACATCACAGACCATGGAGCATAACACAGATGAGCTAAGAGCACCTAACCGAGCAGAGAGACGCATTTTTTGTGTTAAAGCAGACATTATTAAATACAGAAATCACGGCAGTGTCAGTGCATCCTGATGCTCTACTGCGAGTCAGGTCCCTGATACGACATTTTGGCCCTGTACCTTGTTTCTTTTGATACCACATTTTGGCCCTGTTACCCCAAACAACCTCTGCATCAACCCATCCTGTACCCCCTCCACACACCTGCACCGCCCTTCTGTGTCTCCCTCAGCTCCATTTATCCCAGCAGCTCTGTGTGGGTAAAGCACCTCATGTACCAAGGGGGAATAAAAATGCGCATTGAACAAAGCAAAAGACAATTCTGTAAATCATATTTTTGTGGAATATACGTACCACCAAACTGTTGAAATGCAGAGATACATGCTAAACATGAACACGTAGGGTGCCCTTTCTATTATGTAAGTATGCATAATTTCCTGTCTGTTTTCTGTCTGTGCTGTAACACTGCTTCCTTCAGCACTGGCCACTGCTGGCCATGTTAATTCACAAAACTCAGCGGCTCATGATTTTCAAAGCTTAGCGCAACATTTGCAGAACAAAGTAGGTTTTTCTCTCTTTTTGGTGGGTACAAGTATGGGGACCACAGGAACAGTTAAATTCATGGCATGGTTGGTCTACCACACAGTCGGGGGAATTCTTTAAATAGAGCCTGTCACTCTCTTTGCCCATCAATGGGATTTCCTTCTCAAACTGCTGATTCGTTCAGGTACACAACAGAGGAAATTTCAGTTAACCTTTGTTTCACCCCGGGGAAAAATCTGTCTGAAAAGTATAAAGTGAATAGATTAAAAAAAAAAAAAAAAAAAAAGAAAAAAAGAAAGAAAAGCTGCAGGGTTATTCTTCCTAGTGTTCACAGCAGTCAAAGTTAAACAGAGAAAAGGAGGCAAACATGAACATTTTATTCCCACCAGAGAATAAGGTATAATATATGATTTAGAAATCCCATTGTCTATACTGTGATTTCTAATTTAGAGAAGGAAAGGCTGAACACAAATCTATTGTTCTCATTGGATGCATCAAGATTTCACTTTTTGACTATTTTCAATATGACTGAAAAGGCAAAAACACTTTACTTTGAAGAGAACCCTTTTTAGCTATTTGATTGAGTTGTCTGAAATACCTTTTAGATTCCAGCAATCCTTGGTGAAGAGAAAAATAATAAATACTAACTAAGAATTACATGTGAGAAAATGAAAACAGAGATAAAACCAAAAGTACAGTAATAAAATAAAGGGAAATTTCAGGGTTTGTTACTGCCAAAAAAGGTTTTAGACTGGTTTAAGTTAATCATAAAACCCCCCATTTTGAGATACAATTATAATTTCAAAACAGGAATAATAATTTTCATTTTCTAGTGTAATTTATCTGACAAGGTGTCTGCATCATTTGCTGTGGTAACACACTGAGTTACAGTAGAGCTGTGCCCAGAAAGCCTCCGCAGAACGGACAGATGGACACGGAGCTTGAGAGCATGGCCAGGGCCTGGGCGTGCAGGGCCGTGAGGTCTGCGAGGCCTGAGCTCCAGTGGCAGAGACATCCTGAGATGCCTTATGGGATCAATAGGTTGCCAAGGGCTGATTCGGCGTCACTGAGACTATTTCTGTGTTGAAGTGATTGTGATTTTGTCAGGGCTGCTCAGCCCTTCACTAGGCAGGTCATGGAGGTGGCCAGGGCTGTGGCGGCTCTACGGCCACGGGGAACCTTCACCTCTTAATCAGCTCGTGGAGAGTGGTTTCTGTGGCAGTGTCAGCTGCTGGAGCCTGCCAGCCTGGGCACAGGCGCTGCTCCGGGGATTTGTACGGATCCTGCATGGCTGGATACAATGGTGCTTGGTTAACTGCTGAGACATGAGCCCCAGGAAGAGCCTTGCTTCACTCCTCACCATTTACAGAAGATCAACAGTTGTGTCTCCTTTGCCAACATATTGCATGTTTTTTCACCAGCACAAAATGGATGTAACAGAAATAGAAATAAAAGAGACAACTAAGTCCACAGAACCTTGCTCTTGCGGCGTCTGATCTGCCAAAGTCCCTGTGGCTAAAAGACGCTGTGTAAGGTATGTGCCAACAATGTGACGTGTCTCCCTGCAATGAAATCCAGATTTAAAGCTTCTTGGAATTAATTGCTTCTTGAAAATTCAATGCTTCAGTTGAATCACAAACGTAAAACCATTCACCAGTAGCTGCATCCTGGAGAAATAGCATGGCTCTCTAGATGCTGCCATAAACAATAAAATAGGAAAATAATCCCTGAGTTGGAATAATATTGATGTAGATGAATATCTGAAATTTGTCAAGCTTAATTGGGGATCTTAACGTTTTCTCTGAAATTCCCAAAATCTTGAACCCAGGAAAAAATAAATCACATTTCAATGCAGGCTGAGTGCCAGTCTTTGGGTATGGGCCAGAATTTTGGTTCAACTTTCCTTCATGATGATAAATGGCCCATTGGGCAAAGGCAAACTAAATCATCCCAGCTCTGGTGATTCCTTCCCATCCTCACACTCAGACCAGGCTCTCACAAACAGCTCTTGGAACACAAGGAAGAGCACCACAGGGTGCCTGGGAGGAGACAGACCCAAAACAGCTCTGAAGGTGGCAGTTCTCAGCACTTTCATCTTTTCCTGGGAGGACTCGAATGAGCTCCAGACAAAAGGACTCCCAAAGAGCCTGGTCAGAGTCAGGATGTGGGAAATTGCATTACTCTGAGAGCAGAATTGCGGAGCAGCAGAGCTGATGCCAATATGGAGACATAGAGCAGGTGAAATTCCTAGTTTTCTATTATGGTCCTTCTGATGATTATAGCAGTAGGAATCACAAGCAGGAGATTCCTCAAAAATATTCATACTGAGCAGAATACTTCTCTAATTTGGGTAACAGAAATTAACACCACCTCATAGATTTGCTATCAATCCATCTGAAGAAATCTCCCCATCTGCCATGCATCCTGGGTACTCCTACATATTAAGTCTTTTTCAAACTTGAGCTTTCCAAGGAAAGAGAGGAGTGATGCAGTGACACAGCACTCCTGACAGTGATTGGAAACAAGATGCTGATGCATCTGAGGATGTGCAACAACACAGATGCTCTGTGAGAAAAAAAGCTCCAGAGTAAGCACTCTGCTCTCATTTGGTCTTCCTGGGCTTTTATGACCTTACCACCACAGGCAGATCCCTTAGTCCATCCCTCTACCACTGTACCAGCAGGAAGAGTTTGAAAGATCTTCTCAACACCTTGGTCATGGCTTGTAAAGCATGTACCAAGATGGTGAAGTTGGTCTTCCAAGAGTCACTACCATGGAAAACTTGTGGGTCTTAGCACATACAAGGCTCTGCTCTCAAACTGCCACAAAGGACTGTAGATATTTGGGACATAAAAGCAGGAAACAAACAGCACCAGCATCTGGTGCCTGAAGGTCACATGTCAACAGGTCTTATGTTGGGCTCTGTGGGGTGGAGACTGTAATGCTGCAAAGAATGGGAAAGTACACAATGTCCTTTTCCATTGCAGTGCTAATTTTTTGGTGTTACTTTTTAAAAGACATCCTTTTCTTGGGAACAGAAAACAACTGGAATGGACATCTTCTCAACATCAGTATTCTGCTCGCAGTAGCAAACAGTTTTGCAGAAACATGTCATCCTGTACATAGAGACACTATTTTGAGGTGATGAAAAATGAAGTGGCGTTTCCAAAGAACTCCTAAATCTCACTGGCTACAACCATTCTGTCTTTGCAATAAGGACCACAGCAGAAAAGATGTCACTCTCTTTTCTTCTTTTGCTTTCCAAAGAAAAGTGAAAGAAAAGAGGGGAAACAGAAATGTTCTCTCTATAATCAGCAAGTAACAATTCTCGGTGAGAGAATTCAGTTTTGCTTGTTTAAAAATTTCTCAATGCTGCAAGGAGATAAAACGAATCTGAGGCCCCAATTTCATCTCTGTTTCCCATGTATACTGGGCACAGTGGTCTCACCAGTGGGGTACAGACACCCCAGGAGCAGGGAGGGCATTCCACTGCAGCATGGGAAGAAATGCTTTTTTTACCATTAATAAATAAAAAACCCAGTTTTTAAAAATAGTGTATACTTGATCTTTCTCTCATTATTTTTTACTTTCTATTTTGTGCCTGCCGTATAACCGCAATTGACACTTCAGTGATGGGGTCAAAAGCACCTCCTACAATGCTAAAGACATAAGTTATTTATACTTTGATCATTTGTCTCTGTAGTTTTGGTTTCTTTTCTGTTTGTTTGTTAGGCATTTTTTCTTTTTTTCTCCCTTTTTTTTCCTTACAAAGATACCACAGCAATACGAAAATCCCTCTCACTGCTACGAAAAAGCAACTCCTATTTTAAGTACACTGTTGTAATTAACAAGACTTTCTTCCATATCTACTAAATTTAGGTTCTCTAGCAGTATGAGCTTTTCATACACCTTGGAGCTGCACCTCTTGTGCAGGTGCTGCCAGGCAGGAGGCCAGGAGGGATGTGATCAGCACCATAATGGGTGCTGCTCAAGTGTTTTCACAGCCTGTGACATGCCTGAGACACAGAACAGAACACAGGGACTAGGAGAGCTCACAAGCCTATACTTGATTTTAAGCATTTGAATTCTGAGAATTTAACAAGCCTTTACTGAAAATGAATCAGACAACAGCAAGACTGAATAGTTAACCTGCATATAATTAGTTTTAAAGCAGCACTTAGGACATTTAATATCACTTCTTTCTGACATCAGTATAAATGGAAGGCATATTATATGCTAGCTCTTCCTACCTAAATTCAAATACTGCAAACCTCAAGTTTTTGCTGTTCTAGTATGAAATCATTATGCACTTCATATTTATATTTTTTCATTTAACTTATAACATTTTGCTTGATTAAAGCTTCTTATTTTTTGTTTCAATGTTGATTTTAAACAGTAGTATTCTTTAAAATATGCAGTTATTTACTTCATGTGACTGAGCTGAAGTGAATGTGAAATATTTGTATTTGTCCAAGAAAGCTGATGCATATCAAAAGTTGTGATTTAAGTCACTCCTTTCTGATAAAGACTCAGTCATCTGAACAGTTTTGCCTGTGTACCTCAGGTAAAAGTCCCCTATGCCGCTGAAGAATCATGGTTCTACTGTGCAACTAAATATAATTTCTATATCACAAATACCTGAAATCTTTGATTCAGGCTTTCCCCCTTCATCTAGACAAGAGGAAGGAATGTCTGAATCCATGACTGAAGGTCTGGTTGCAAAGAGGATCCAGCCTCTACCTAGCAACACTGGGAAAAAATCAACCAGTCCTATAACTGAAAAAAATCACCAAGGCCTCATTTAAAATGTGCAATCAACCAGATTTCCTGAGCAGGGTGGTAGCTTGTCAGTCCTTTAAACAAATAATGCAGACACTCTCTCTAGCTCGCACCATCTTTCACTGAGCTGTGGGCAAGGAGGAGGGAGACAAGAAAAGCAATGGAACACAAGATCAATGTTCCGAGCCTGAGGCCAGGGCACAGGAGCCACCACAGCTCACAAGGGTCTGTCCTGTTCCTAAAGTCTTGATGAGCTGGGAAGGGGGAACATATGGCTAAAATTAGGAGAGACACCCCTGAAGGGAGCTGGCACCATTTCACACTAAACATCAGAAAAGCCTGAGGAGGGTGTGAAGGAGGAGCAGGAGGAGGCTGAGAACACCTCATGGACACCCTCCTGCTGACAGCCAGTCCCTGCCTGTGGGCAAGAGTGGGACCAGGGTGCAGGGGGTGCCGCTGTGGTGGCACCACTGATGTTCCCCCAGGCTGTCCAAAGACAAGTCCTGTCCTGTTTGGCAAGTCTCCACAGTGGGATGACCCCAAACTGGGACGATGCCACCACTGTGTGTTCACCAAACACTGTGCTACCAGAGGCTGCACCAGTTTTGGTGGCTGGGTGACAGATCCAGCCCAGGATCTCTTCACCTGAGCCTGAAGGAAGCCACATCTGCTGGAAGTCCTGCCTGTGTCAGGGCTGGGCCAGCACTGCCCATCTTGGTGAGGAGCAGCCTTTCAGCCTGTGGCTCAAAAGAATGCACCAGCACCGAGCTGAGCATGCAGTAAAGCCACCACACACACCCAGTTCTTTCAGCTGTGAGCTCCTGCAAGGGCTGGCCTTGATGCCAAGACCACGTGGTTTAGAAAGAATAATCCAAATCTTGATTGCTAATTTAGAAACCAGAGTTACAGATTTCTTCCCGTACACTTTATCTCCTTAAATCAGGGCAAGACCAGAGGCAGGAAACTCCCAAAATGTTAAGAATTCTGGATGGCAGTCATGACCTCTGCTGAGTACAACCTCAAACAATTTTATTTCAAGTGCTTGACATATGAGCAATAAAGAAATCCTGGGATGCTCAAGTTTGCATCGCCTTTTGTCATTAGTTAGTGATTCAGATGATTCAGTATGACTGAAATCAGACATGTATTTTGCATGTACTACACAAGTCTGAAAATCAGATACTAATGTTCAAAAAAATGTGAAGAAAGTACATTTGAGATGCATTATTTCTACACTTGTTTTCATTTACATCTGTGTTTGTATAAGATCAACAAAATCCATAATGCACTAGGAAAGATGTGATTATATTATTATTATTTTTTTAACAGAGGTGCAGAGGGAAGCATAGGGGAAAGATAATCTGCAATTTGCTACCCAGCACATCTTCAAATGGTTTTAAAAAAATGAAAATGAGGTATAAACATAAAAAGCCACCTACTCAACATAAATGCGCTCAAGTAAACACATTATTTAAAGCAAACAGATTACATCACTCACCAGCAACATTCAAAATCTGGAAAACAAGTGGGCCAACTATTTAATCTGAGAGAGGAATGCACAGCTAGCCTCTCTCTTTTAGAAATATAAAGAACGATAAATTCACTGGTTGCCTGAAAAGAACATATCTCAGGAGCTGTAGAAACACTGATTTCCTTTTTTGCCATTGTCTCTGACAACATGCTCTTTGAATTACACACCTGCCTCCAGCCTTCATTATTTCTGTTTCATTATAATGAAGATTATACTTTTGACTTCCAAGGCTGCTTGCTTTGACAAAGCCCTGAAAAACCTCCCTTTCCTTTGCAATCTGACAGTGCCATAACAAAAACCACAAACAATTCTGCCACAAATAGGATGTTTTACCCATAGCATCCTAACCTGCCACCACACAAAGAAGGAGTGCTCTGGAGAATCCAGGTGTCATCACTGCAGGTGCCACCACTGTCACTGATATGAACAGGAGCACTCAGATTGGAACATCTCAGTGACCTAAGCAGGGAAAAACAAGTGGAGAATGGGAGCTGCTTGACTGTAGACAGTATTTGCACTGGTAAAAATGTCCAGAAGTGCTGAAATATCCAAAATGACCACTTTTTAGTTCAAATATCCAATTTTTAAATGAAATTTGAGCCATATGGCAGCCTGTGTGGGGACTCCCTGCATGACTGACATCACACAAATGCCAGCACTGGGATGTTTCCATGTGGCAGGCAGTGCTCTTGTGGTGACTAATGGGGACAGAATGCCAATGACACAGCAGAGGTTGGGTTTTGATCCCCTGGGTGTGATCCCCTGGGTGTGCCCATCACCCTCTGGCCCACAGGGAGGCCTGGCTGGCACCCACTGACAGTGGAGGTGCTCTGGACATGTAGTGCCAGTGAGCTGGCACTGATGGCTCTGCGCCGGGCACCAAGTGGCACAGCTGGACCTGGGCTGGGCAGCACAGCTGGCTCTGCTCTGGGCACCAAGGATCACAGCTGGCTCTGACCTGGACATTGGGCAGCACAGCTGGTTCTGCACTGAACACTGGGCAGCACAGCCGGCTTTGCACCAGACAGCAGGAGGCACAGCTGGTTGTGCACTGGACGCTGGGCAGCACAGCTGGTTTGGCACCACATGCTGGGTGGCACAGCTGGTTCTATACTGGACACTGTGTGGCACAGCTGGCTCTGCATCTGCCCCTTCCAGACCTGTCCCAAGGTACCAGGTGCCCTGGACTGCATCCAGGGCTGCTCTCTGTGGCCACAGCTGCTGCTGGCATGTGCGGAGGGATGGCTGCTGGGCAGTGAATTTTCAGTGCTGACCTTCTCGTGGTTTCACCCAAGGCTTCTGCTTGTATTTGCTCTTTCAAACAGCATTTCACCTGAGTTACAATTGCCAGCACCTATGGTTTCAACAAAAAATCAGTAGGGGCTGCTGCTGTTTAAAAAGAAAAGTGACATTCAACTATTTTGTCAGGAACACATTTTACCTGCTGTGATGTGCCACTTGGTTAGACCAAAGGAGGTACCGTGGCAAACCCCCGGGATTCTTCTGGGCACAGTTTCCAAAGCTTTTGCACATGCCTGCAGTCTTTATTCATGTTGAATTACATAAGCTCCCTTTTTTCCCTCTTCTTTTTCTTTTTTTTTTTTTATTTAGCTATTCATGCACTCAGACAAATGTTAAAAAATTAAGTTTCTGTAAACACAGTGTTATCTTAATAAGTTCAAATATTATTAGACTATTCCCTGAGGGAAGAAAAGCAATATGTTCCAAAGCAAGTGGCTGTATATTTTGCAGAAGGTGGCTACTCTGAAATTAAGAAATGCAAATGATCCTACAGTTTATGTGCCCAAAGTAAAAATACTGATATTAAATTTTAAAAAGGTAGCATGAGACATTGCTGCTTATGCCAGAGCATCGGGAGGATGCCAAGGGACCCAGAGCGATCCCGGGTCTGGGGTTTTCAATGGCACAGACTAGTGATCACAGGATGCTGGTGATACTCTCCAGTTACCCCTGGCAACCCTTCTCAACTGTAACGATGCTGCCCCACAATAGCTTTCACTGGGCAGCTTTCTCTTCACTTAGCTGAATGCTCTGGGACCATCTGTGTCGGAAAGCATAAAAGGCCAGCCTGCCTGTGGGCCCGTCACTCTGAACACCACCTCTCTGACCCCGATTAAATACAACTTTCAATCCCCTTTGTCCTCCCTGTTGACTTCTCCTATTAAGGGAGCCCTTTGACAAAGAAAGCGGAAGAGTGGACTAAGTGCCCCCAAGAAAGGTGATGTCTGATACTGCTCAACACAAGGATTAGCAAGCCAATACATAACAAAAGCAAGTTTGGGGGAGGGGTAAAGAGGAAAAGAAAAAAATGGTTTTATACAGGTCTTTGACTAATTCAGTAGGTACACAGTTCAACAAATAGCTATACAAGAGGCCTGCTCCCAAAGAAACAACTACCAAGGAACAATAAATCGAGGAGATACCTTTCAGCATGGCGATGCAAGGCCATGACATTGACAGGAGTAGTGGATGTGTCATTTCCTACCTATGGGTTCTTAAACTGCATGTGGTCATGGGGAGAGGTGCCAAGAACACTCAAGAAGTTACTTTAAGGACAGACATTTTCCTACAGAAAAGTCTTGTAAAATATCCTAACTTGTGTGATTTGAGGTAACTGCAATGGGAGTGGGTGACAAAAACATGAACAACAGTGGCCAGAGAAAACCTAAATACTTGCACATCAGAGCTGACTGTTTTCAAAGGCATGAACTAAAAATTACCTGCTTTTTGGAATATGCAAAAATTTCTTTGTCAGAAAGAACACATAAAACTTTGCCACGCAGGCATGCAGTAGCAATGGGGTATCCTAGTGCAGCACAGCCTCTGACACTGAAACCAACAGTCAGCACTAGGGAGTGCCCAAATGGATCCCAGAGTGCAGAGGCATGGGGGACACAAGCAGGGAGAAGAGCAGAGTGCCCACTGCAGCCCTCATCCTTGCCAGATCTCTGGAGAGGGGACCAGCTTCTGGCACAGCCACCATGATGGATGGGCAGGAGAATGGGAACCTCACTATGCCCCCTAGGGACAGAGAACAACAAGTCCCAGGGGCATTTGTCCAAGGTGTGGGGCAGTCATAATGATGTGATCATCACAAAAAAAAAAGTCAGGAAGCACCTGGGTGCAGAAAATATCTCCACTGAAAAGCCTGAGCCAAACAGAAGGTACTTCCTTAGAGCAAAGCAGCAGCAGGGATGATTGGGGATTTTATTTCCATGAAAAAAAAGGTACTGAAACAGTAGAAGTGATCAGGAGAAAGAAACAATAAAAGGAAATCTATATACAAAGCAAATCTTAATAGAACCCCAGTGGGTCTGGGGCATTTTTAATGCCAGCAGTAATTAGGCCAGGGATGCAAGCAGATCAGGTTGCTCATGTCAAAAAAAGGCAAATCTACCCAGGACTCTTGTTTAGAACATGCTCACTGTACCATCATAAAACACAATCCCACTTCAAAATAAAGGTTAAAATTGTGCTTGTGTTAGGGAAGAGCTGTATTAGATGTAAGGGATGACCAACAGGGCTGACCATCACCCAACAGGCAGTGCCTGTAGCTCCAGGACAGGCTCTGCAATCCTCCTCAGCCATCAGGCTTTTACTGACAGCTTTATTACCATGAACTATCTGCCTTTTACATGTCCTTTTGAAATTTAATGTTTTATTTGACACAGTCAATTTAGACTACAAATGCATTTCCTTCTTCCTCTTTCTGTCTTTTTTTGAAAGGGGGGCAAAAGACATCAGTAAAGTTCCCAAATGGGTGCCACTGAAAATTAGTATTTCTCTATGGACTCCGGAAAGTAATAGATGGGAACCTGTTTCTAATAGTTTTACTTTCTGTGTTATCTGGAGAAAAACAGATTCATACATACAAAGTGGACTGTTTCAGAAGATAGTGCTGTGAAAAATGAAAGGCTGTTCCAAAGTAAAAAGTGATTATTTCAGAAGAAATGAGAAGCTCCAATGTCAACCCTACTGCCTGAATCAGCAAAAAATCAAAGCTTTGCATAGAATAGGAAATTGGAGATTTTCCCTAAATTTACATTTCTTTCTGCTGAGCACATTTTTGCTTCAACGTGAAAGAACTTCTTAGAGACACTCCTAGTTTCAGACATTGCTTTTTTTGCTACGGTGTTGTAAAATGCTGCTGCCTGGGACTGGAATTCCATTAATACAATTGGAAGAATTTATGTATGAATGCTAGATATGAGCCACAACAGCCATGGATAACATCATGTAAATGATTTTTTTTTTTAAATGAGATCTCCTCAGTCATATTGACAATTGTCCAACAGAAAACCCAAACCCATATAAACTAAAAAATAAAAACTGCAGTTTCTGCTGGCAGAATCCATAAAAAATATTGGCAAAATATTCCCATATACATCTTTGATATTTGGTTCACTTCTACAATAAATCAAGGAAAAAGTAACTCCAAAAATATCATCCTAAAGCACTGTACTGTTATTAAAACCTAAGTGATACATAATATTTGCATTCTATATATGTATCAGCATAATTACACAAGCAAACCCCATAGTTTTGATATTACAATGTACCTAAAAGGGGCTTTTTCTCAGGATTATCCTCACGACCCTAAGCCTCCAAAAACCTAAACTGCAAAAAGTAAAACTGACTCTGTAAGATATGCAATTTTCAAAAACAAAGTTCAAGAACCGAGGCAACCTCAGCTGGCCTTATGAACCTTTTGAAAATAAACCTTTTTCTTACAGAAACTGATTTTTGTTGGTAAGCATTCCTGAACTATCTGCTGGGCTTCTGGAAGACACAGCAGATCACATGGGACATTGCCATGGGGGGATAGCTGGTTTCTGAATCACGTTGGACTGCCTTGGCATGTGAGCCACTGCTCCCTTGCATGAACTAACCCAGCAATCTTTCAGGACAGAGAATATGCTCACATTACACTTTCTTGAACAGATAAATAATTTACAGAAAATAGTGTTGTATGAACTGCTGATTCATCCACAGCAAATACTCACAGTGGAATCTTAAAACTACAGGCGTGAAACCTCCTAGATTTGCCAAGACCTTGTAAAAACTTGATGAATAACCATTTTATAGTTCAATCCAAATTAATCTGCTCTGCATTGCCTTCTTTACTTTGGCACCATGTATATTAATTGTGTATGATGATCTCCAGATCATGGCCTTCTAGTAGAGCATACATTTTTAACAGACCACAGATCACCAATGTCTGCAAAGCAGATGCACAATCCAAAAGGAAAGTCCCAGGCAAAGAGCAAAGACCAAGAGATGAGTGGAAGGAACACGCACAAAATAGTCAGAACTGTGAAAAGTACAGTAGCACCAGAAGTGCTGAAAGTGTTTTTCCTGATTGTTGTCATCAGAAAAGTTGCATTTTGTCAGTGAGTGACCTGGCTGGTGTTTTAACTCTAATTAACTCTGCTTTAACCCCATACACGTGCCAATGTATTTCATCATGACTAATATAGAAAAAAATAGTATGACACTCAACAGACATATATAAAATTGCCAGCAACATTTTTTTCTTAGGACTATATATCCATCATTTTGGATATAATTTGTATCAAAACAATATGAACTCAAATAGTATAAAATACTCCCTTTAGATCACTCTTTCACAAGTACAACAGTGGGGTTTCCAGAACCTCCTCAGGAAGGTTTGGGCAAGCGAGAGGTGAAGGGGCAGATTTAGGGGCATGGGATGGACTCGAGCAGAGAAGGGAAGGGATGTCACCAGCCCTTTGGTGGCTGCATGGCTGCACCTCTCTGGCTGTGAAGGACACAGAGAGGAGAGTACATGGCAGGACCACTGGTCCCCTTGCAGCCTCTCGTGCCATGAAACTCCAGTCTGCCACACCACGGAGAGCAGGGCTGAGCCAGGAGCATTGTGAGGGGCTTGGAGAGACAAAATACTGGAACTGCTGCACATGAAGGGAGCTCACTGAAGCCCAGGCTGTATTTAAATACAGAATTTGTCTAAATAATTTGTCCAAAGGCAGAGAAGGATGAGCAGGTTGGGGAAGAGATAGCAGCACTGACCCTTGTGTCACCAAGCTGCAGGTGACACAGGGGGACATGCCCAATCCTAAGGCCTCCTCCAGCACCAGTGGTAGGAGCAGATCCTAGCTCTTCTGTGGATGGAGCCAAAGCAATGCATCACCAGCACACAGCTGAGCTTGGTCAAGGGAAAATGACACACTGCTTCATGAATAGAGACAGGAAAGAAAAAAACAACCCCAAAACCCAGTTGTGCCTTCAGCTCACGATATCTGAGTCTAGTGAGAGGGATTTTCCTCCATCTTCTTGTCTTCCAGCCTTGGAAACTCCAAGTACTCCTTCCCAACCTGTTCAGCTGAGTTCACTTGTCACTTCCTGCTCCAGAGTGAACTCATGCAGGGCCAAGCCAACCATCACTCAAGCAGAGTGGCCATGGTGCTTGGCAAACTGCGAGGAGATTGAGTACAGAAGAGGCTCCACCACACCAACACATTCCAGCAGCCTGACTGCCAGTTTACCAGGGTCCAGATTTCCAGGATTAGGCAACAACAGACACAAAAGATATTTTTCATGGATGAAAATTTCCTTTTTCAGTTGTATTTTCATACCGTTTAGTTCTCTGCATGAGAAGGATATCTGAGAAGAATTTGCTTCTGTGACACATGTGTCATATCAGGAGGGACAGGGACAGAAATGTTACCTGTGATCTGGCTGGAGACAGCAATGGATGGAGCAGGACAGCCTGAACAAGCACGTGCAGAGCTCACACTCAGTATGTTTTCCCATCCACCTCTTTTAAAGGCAAGTCTGCACTGCTCAAGCCTCCCAGCAAGAACCAACGGTGCCACCTGTGCCACCAGTCACAAAACCTCTGATGCTGGTGCTTTGCAGCTGTTTATTGCTGTGTCCCCACAGCAGATTTATCTCTGTGCCCTTTACTCCCACTTACTCTTATCACGACACACGCTGGAAAGAAAAGACACCAGTGTAACATAATTCAGACATTTTAAACTTTTCTCTCAACTGTTTCTGAAACATATCAGTTCCATTCAGGCTTAGAAAAGGAGCTCCAGTATGAGGTGAGGCGTGTCTTTTGTCAGCATCCCGTCTGCTCCCTGTGGCCTCGTAAACAAGCTGCTTTCTTTAGAAATACAGCAGACCTCCAATTTAAATTTATGGAAAGGCTGAACCAGAGGAGCCCACACTCAAATAATTTTAATAACCTATTAAGTTGCGACTTCAGATTCATTTTATAACTGTGTTCCTCAGGGAACTGCACTATCTGGATAAAGATAGAGTTTTTTCTCTTTTAAAGATAAATAGCATCATTAATCTGCAACATTTCTTTTCTATTATCTTTCAAAATGAGGAGTTATTTTGTTCTGATCTTGAGGTAATTAGCCTTCATTCACTAGCCAGAAAATGTCTGTGTTCTGAAAATTAAAAATGTGTCATTAAGTGGAATTTACCATAATGTCATTTATCTTTATATAGTTCATCAGTGACAGCAATGGGCCTGGGAATCCATCAGCTTTTACCGAGGAAGCATTAAAACAAATTGAAAAACAGAATAATCCCAGGCACTCTTTAACACAGTCAAAGCCATTTGGGTAATTAAATAGTGGTATTTAAAGTTTTAATTTAGATTTTCCCCTCTGTTCATCAGCAGTCAAATGAGATGTTCATATTCATAACTGTTTGTAATAAAGGGTTTCATAAAGCAAACAGAATATCAATGCTGTTAAAATTAAAGAGAACACAGAGAAACCTTTCAAGTACAAACAGGGAAGTTCATTCCTGCTGTACCTTATTTTCTATGGTTACATTGTGAATAAACCCTCACTGTACCTGGCTTACTCTTCACACTAACAATGCCCAAATTCTGCGATGTCTGTGCTCCTGGGGGTCACAGCCACCTTCTTTCACACTCTTTGTCTCTGGGTGTTTTGTTACTCAGGAAAGCCAACTTCCACAGTTTGCCTCCCATTTCCATTGTTTTCCAAATGTTTGCATATTAATCTCAAACATCTTTTATCTTGTATATTCAGCTCTGGAGAGTGGATTGTTCTGTTGTGTTCCTAGAGTTACTGCAATGAGACGACGTGTGCCCGGGAAACCCGTATGCAGTATAAATAATGCTAAAAATAATTATTTAGGAACGCAAACAGAATGTATAAAATCTTCCTAGCACCACTCTAGCTAGGAAATATTAGGCTCTCCACCAGCTTTTGCCAAAATTAAACTAGAGAGAAAAAATTAGGTAGTTCTTTATGGAACTGTTTCAACTGAAATAAGTCTGAATAATGACACCTTCAGCACATGTACATCCTCACCAAAACTCTATTAGCTGGGATGCAGTTACTTAAAATAGGGAAAAACATTCACGTATGCTCTCTGCTGAGTACACCCGGACCTACATTAGATGAAAACTCTCAATAATTTACTGTGCGACTTTTGTTCTCTTGTTTAATGTGGTAAAAAATGCCACAGGACTTTAATGTGTTTTCAAATGAAAAGTCTAATAATTTTTGTTTGCTTTCTTTTAAGTAAAGTATAAACGTCCCAAATTATGACTCCAGTTGCAAGGTTACAGGAACTTAGACAGATATTTTTCACAGAACTGCCTAAGATGTTTTATTTTTTGATCCCAGAGCAGCAGGCTATATATAAGGCAATAAAAGAGGCTCTTACATAGAACCAGAAAGAACCATCAGGAACCTTAATGCATTTGTAATTTTTCAGGTATGGAGTGGAACAACTCAGCATAGTATAAATCAGGTACAATGTGAAATCAGCACAGGCTTTACAGCTCAGTAAATAACAAGACACTGATGATAAACTGTCAATAATCTGTTGTTATGAACACTATTCCAGCAATGTTTAGGTTTGTTTTTTTTTTTAAATATATATTTTATTTTGAAATTTGAAATTTTTAATTTGAAATTTAATCAAGTCAGATGCTTTTGAGCCAGTGCTATACCTTGGCCTCCAGCGTGGTCATAACTGCTGGGCAGATCAAAATAAACCCTAGAGGTGACAAGATCGAGTCACAAATGAACACAACCTGCACTACTTGCCAAGGTTAATCGATTCAGGCTGCTTTCTAAAATTAAAATTTGTTTATCAAAAGCCTAACATGGACAATTTTTAAAGGCATATGTGGAAGGAAATAGACAAGAGGGTGCAAACTTATGCCCTCTACATAGCACCAAAATAATTTAATAAAGGAGTGGCTGGACATACATCCTCTCGGTGTGTGGAAACCCCTCGGCACAGGGGAAGCAGGAAAGGAGCAGAGCCTGTCCTACACCTGCCAGGACAGCCAACCAGGATACACTTCTACTGGGAAAATTGAGGAATCTGAGCATTTCCAACAGCTCCAGCAAAGCGGCATTTGTAGCATCACCCAGGTGAGCCAACGGCAACTGGCAGCACAGACAAAACAAATGCAAAAAATGTTCTTTAAAACGGTCTTTGCACCGCAATTCTCAGCGGCAAAATACAACTGGCAGGTTCAAGTGTGCCCCTTGCCCCCCAAACCACCAGCCACCTTAGTGGGGCAGCAAAAATAGCTCGGCTTTCGGTAATGTGAACCCTATTCTTGTAATGTTTAACTTCACTTCCTGTGTCTTTGTGTTGCTCGAGGAAGTGAAACTCATGCATTGCATGTTTGTATTATTCCCCCTTATAGCAGACTTGCAGACAATGTCTGCAGTGGTCTGGAGCGATAAGAGCTGCCTCCAGGACACAGATTCTCCTGGGGATTAGGCAGCACCATCTGGGGCCTTGCGTTGATCTGCAGCAGCTGCAGCACAGACATCGGTGCAGGGTGAAAATGGGTGCTGGTCCTGGAGTGTTAAAACAAGTTGCTGCAACTCGGTTCAAATTACAGTTTGCTGCCTTTTGAGAAAAGAAAAGGGGAATAAATAACAGTGACTCCCCTTCTTGTGTGAGAAGTGGCAGTGGATGCTGGCTGCAGCTCTGTGACCCTCTGTACCGCTCTCTGTCCCCAAAGAAAACCCCACGTCATGAGGGGCATGGGGAGCTGCTGTGGAGAAAAATCTTCAGAGAAAAACAGGACATGACCAGCAGAACTGGTGCTTTTCAGCTTGTCTCTTGGCATTCACTGGAAGAAAAATCATCCAAGTCTCTAAAACGGGTAAAACAAACACTTAGAGGGGCTGCAAGTTTAGGTACCCCAAATGTAGTGTTTCCCTGCTGGTAAGGAATCAGAGGTAGCTACCAAAGGCACCAAACTTGAAGCACATCTCAGTCCTGTAAGGATTTCTTTCTTGGTACCAAGAAGAAATGAGGGAGCTGGCAAATCATGAGCACATAGGTTATCTGCTGTGTTGGCCAAGAGACCCTTTGTGTAGAGATTTTTGGCATTTTTTCTTTACCCGCTCTTTTCTTCCTTCACTGATACTCTGTTGCAGCTGCACTTTGCTTTGTAACTATATGAAGCAAACCACAGGGTGCTGCCCAAAAACAATAAATCCCATTAAAACAATTAAATTGATTTTTTTTCAGGAAGTATGTCTGATGAAAAATATATTTAAAATACATAAAACAAACAATGAGCAGGAAGAAGAAAAATTTTGGCGTGATCTCCAGGCATACCTTTTGAAGTTGATACCTTAGCAATCCTAAGACAGCTTTGAATTTGGGTCAAAAGTATCTATTATTGATGTTTTCCTGAACTCAGCTGCAAATCTTCACCATATCCTGTACTGATGACCAGCAGATGGGATGCCAAAGCCACTAAGATAAATTGGCCAAAGCCAGGATACGCCCAATCATCAGAAAATAATTCAATACCCACCCTGATACCAAAATCAAGCATGCAACCACCCCATAAATGTCCATAAATGCAGAAGCCAGACATTTTAGGGGTGGCCCTGAACACCCCAGCAATGCTGAGGAGATGCCGAGTGCTTCAGTGATGGATGCTCAGCAACAGTCTGTGCTGGGACACAGGGGCTGGGAAACACATTTCTACACCCAAATTAAACTTTCATATAAAGCCAAGACTGATTTTAGACCTTTCTTTTCTTTGGTTGTTGTTTGGGAGCTTTTTGTTGTTGCTGTCATCGGTTTTGGTTTGTTTTTTTTTTTTAAATTAAAGCAAACTGCATTTTTGACATTACAGCTGCTGAGAGGAGCATTCCACCTACTGATTTTCTTCCCAAAGCACAGGTAACATGTATTGTCCAGGAAATCTGACTGAAGGAAATCTGACTGAAGGCTGCCACAAAGTGTCACATCTATCCTGTTTGAATGCGTTTGCAATGTTTAGTTTTGTGTAATGACAACATTTAACATCATAAATACAGACACAGTTTTAAATACCTGAAAATCAGGTTTCAAATCCAAGAAATACTGATGTGCACAATACCCCTTGCTAATGGCAAAAGAAAAATAATTGCATTTCTGCAACCAATAATCCAAGTCTTAACTTTTTACCTGTCCTATTCTTGCCAGATAATCTGTTAATATGACAAACACACTTCTGATGTACAAGTATAGCTCAAAAGCACTACTATAAGGAAGATATTATATTTGACATATATATAGTAACAACTGAGTTGAAATTCTCTTGTGCCAGCAATACACAAGGTTTGGGAGAATAAGAACCAGCACATCCAGTGGCAGTTCCCAGTCCATATGCTGCTCTACTCTGGCCTGAACAGACTAATTTTAAAAGCATTTTCACTTACCATTCCTGATGGACATAATTTTTCAGGCAAACTGCTGACTGTGTCACTTTTATGCTACTGATAAACAATTTTGTTGGTTTATTTTCAACCATTTCCTCCCTACCATTTCACAGGAATAAAAGGAAAACAGGTAAAGCTGAAGAGCTGGGTTTGGGTTTGATCACCAAACACTTCAGCACTCAAAACATGCTGCACTTTCTAATGTGTCATCATAGGATCACAAAATCACAGAACATTCCAAGTTGGAAGGGACCCACAAGGATCACTGAGTCCAACTCCTTGCCCTGCACAGTACAGCCCCAGGAATCCCACCATGTGCCTGACAGTGTTGTCCAAATGCTCCTTGCGTTTTTGTATTTTCTGTGACTTTAAGCATTTTTCTAAAACCATGAAACACAAAGCAACAGACCCCTCAGGCTTGTTACTCGGGAGACAGATTGTGGACACCCTCAGGGACACAGTCTGCCTCAGCCCCACGGGGATCAGTGGCTTTGCCCCCAGCTGCAGATGGTGTCCCCCGGGAACCTCGAGTGCCCTAGCGTCCCCCTGCTTCCGTCCCTCTTTGCCACAGCCCATGGGCAGGAGGTTTCTGGCCCCTTGGGGACCAGCACTCCAGGGGATGCACCCTGGGCACTGCTGTCTGCAGGTTTGAATGCCCCCTCAGACACTTCCTAGGCCAATGAAGACATGTTGGAATTTTGCTGGAAAGGATTTGAGCAGCCAGTAAACAAATGGTTCCCTGCTGTGTTCCTAAGAGAGACAGCAGCACTGTACAGTGAGATCAAGAATATGCTTGGGGAGGTTAAAAAAAACCCAAACCAACAAAAAAAACCCCAAGCATGACAGCTTTAAAAGGAGTGAAAGGCAAGACACAGGAGGTACGGGAAGCTTTGGACATTATTTTACCAGTCTAGGGCTCTAAGTAGACAATTATATGCTTAAATGTTAAGATTCCCTAAGCTGGCTTAGCAGTCTCCATAAAATAGTTAGAAGGACCTGCTTTACAAGAACATTGTCCATTTAGAAATTGAAGAATAAAGGCAACAGAAGAACAAAAATAGAGTTCTACGGAACGCGATGATTCTTCTTAAAGTAAGAAAATACAAGTTTGCTTTTTTCCCAGATGAAAACAAGTTTATCAAAATGATTATGAAAATAAAATTTCTAAATAAAGTTGTAATTCCTTAAAATTGGCTGTTATGCTAAAAAAAAAGAGAAAAAAAGGAAAAGGGAAAAAAGGCTAAGTAGAGCTTCCCATGACTAAATGGATTAATTCTTTAGTAACACACAATTACTGCTCTCTACACAGTTTCAGTGAACATCTAAATAAACACCCAAAGCTTATTTCACACAAAGAAAAGATCTATTCTAAGGAATAACCCAAATGCTAAAAAGTTGACATTTTGTATAAAAAATAAAGAAAAGCTGTACAGGAAGACAGGAGAAAGAAAAGGACTTTTAGGCAGGTTTGTGGGGTGACATTCACTGACAGAAGGATCTTTGTTGGAGCTGCAGTGCTCACATGCCAGCTGTGTTCCTGGATGTCTCTCTCCAAGGGATATTTCCTGCTGCAGGGCAGGAGCTCAGCCCAGCCCATCCAAGCAGAGCACAGCCAGGAAGGATCAGGACATGCAGGGACAGGGAGTCTGAGTGCCACAAGTCCCAGACAGTGGGCATGGACTTGGCAGCCAGACCCACATCCATGCTGAGGGGTGACATGATGGCCCTGCTCCTGCCACCACAAACATGAATTGATGCAGAAACGGCTCTGATTTGGTTCTTTGCAAGACAGGCATTTGACATCTTGTGCTTTTGACAAATATATTACACAGTGTTTTGGTTTGTTTTTTTTAACAAAGGAAAAACTCAGGAGCTATAAACCATACTGGGCTCTGGAAGAACTGGAAAGCTTCTGAATTTCCTTAATTTCTTCTGGTTCACAAAAAGGCCTGGTTCTGCTTCTTTTCTCAGTCTGAAGGGCAGCAACCAGCTCTTGGTGCAGGCCAAGCCCTGGGGATCACCACTTCCTGGCTCATCATAACTTACACTGGATTAATTTTTGAAACTCTGCTTTCTCTTTCACAAGACATAGCTTGTCATCAAAACAAAAATTCTTATCTCTCATCCCTCTTTCTAAAATATTCTGTACTTCAGTAGACCAGCAGCCCTTTCATGACTGCTCAATGTGGACTTAAACAGGGGGAAAATCAGCACTGTGTCTCAAAATTAGTGTAAAATTACACCCTTTGAGGGTGTAATGCCTGGTCAATTTTTATGAAAATACAATGATGACAGAATTCATGGACACAAGTCACATTTCTCTTGTTACCATGGAATTTTTAACAGTTTAATAACCAGGTTCAGTCCAGGACACAGTTGTTACCAGGTAAAGGTGTGTCACTACAATCTATGTTGAACCTCACGTAGCAGAACCACCAGAAGGGTGGAAGGTTTCCCTTTTTGTTACCCAACACAGCATTGATAGATGAAACATCACCTCATCCTCTTTACTTGCTGCCAGAGACTACAACTCATCACAAAGTAAATGTCCTCAGGATTTTGTTAAGGACAAGAAATGCCTGGCAAGAGCACCTGGTGTGTTGGACATCTCTGACCAGTCACAGGAAAGAGCAACACAGCTTCCTGAATTCAGCCAGAAACAAGGGAGAGCCAAAGTTAGGTCTGCTGGAAAAGTGCCTTTTTTGCGGCAGGGTCAATGACATTCTGAATCCCAGGTAAAATTAGATTCTGCAGAAGCTTATCTTTGTGTGACATTTTAAGGTTTAAAAGCAAACTAAAAGGATGTATTTTAGAAAGCATGGGATGATAAAGGGATGCCTAGAAGCATTTGGCACTGAGGAAGGGTGCAAAGTCCAAGTCCACTTGGCTTGGACTAAAGTTTTAATACCCATTTAAAGTACTGCAGTGTCTGTCACAGCATCCTCTGCTTTCAGTGGTCGTTCTGACATTTCTGGGCATTTGCTTTTCTTGTACCTCCAGACTGTAAAGGAGAAATTACCTATTCCCAAACCACTTAGCTTAGAGCTTTGTGTACCAAAAGATGGTTGAAGAATTTTAACTCCACAAGTTCAAGAAAAATATCATCTTTTCTCTGGGTAATGTGGCACTTTCTAAGCCGCTTTTCAAAACACATCCTCAAGCACAGCAATTTGCTGACATGGAAATACAAAAACCCTCCACATCTAACAGAAATTTTCCTTGAACCAGCACCACCCCATTGTTCAAAGTAAGATGATGAGTCCATTGGATTTGTATTGTACAGTCGTTACAGAGAGCTCTTTATTTCCATTATTGCTGATAAAAGAAACAAAAGTTCAGCAGATCAGCGCGTGTTGCTTGTTGTTGTACGTCGGAGGCAAGCGCTAGATTCTGCTAGCTGTGCTTAACGTGTATGCAGCACCATAAAGATTAAACAGCATAATGTTATAAATCCTATTACAGTATATAATCTCTAAATTACATGCAAGTGGATAAAAAATACACAGCTTGCTAATGAACTTTACATTTTCATAACACCATTTATGCTGCGTAGAAGAATTCCACCAGTTTGGATAGAAAGTTTATGAAAATCCAATTCCTGTAGCTATTACACACACCATATGCTCTTTGTCCTGGGAATCCATTCCCCTGGAAATTTGCCTCAGATAATGTGAGCTCACCTCCTTTTTACTGTCTCAGATACTCACATGCATTTGGCATGGCAGCAAGGAGTAGAGAGGAGAGAGCTGCTTTGAAGCCTTGGGGCCCCTCCTGTGCTCCTTCCCCGCTTATCTGAGGGGGGCTACTGGCCACACCACGGACCCCAAGGATGATAAGGGGCAGCCAAGTGTCCACCATTGCCTGCCTGGCCCCATCCCTCCTGGCTGCATCCTTCCAGCCAATGTGAGGGCTGACCACAGCACTAATGTGTGAAACAGGAGAAAAGAAGTAACTTTGTCATGGTCACTCAACATGAGTCACTCAACTCAGCTGGAGTTTCAGGAATATCTCTTTTTTTGCCACGAATGAATGAGTTTTCCTGATGTCCTATAAATAATGTGAAAACTAAAGAAAATCTCTTGAGCCACTGGTGTCCCCTGGGCAGGTTTTTAAGGTAGCAGGTTGTAACACTGCAACTTTCTGACCAACAGCAGAAAAAGCATAATTTTGTCTGAAGAGCTATGTTTACCAAACCCCACCAATTTTTTGGAACAATTTCATACTAACTGTGAAAACAAACCTTAAGCAGTAAAAATCAGCAGCTCTGAATATAGCATATATGTAAAGGATCTCACCCTGCTTCATGAGCAAGGGATTGTAAAATCCTAGTAAAATTACTTTTACTAGTAAAATTGTTAAAAGAAAGTAAATAAAATTCCTTTCAAAGAGATGGTAAGACTGCAATCACTTTTTTAGTTATCAACATGCATATAATGCAAACTGCAAGAGGAAAACATCCCCTTGCCAGATCCAAACTGCAAAACAACAGAAGGGTATACACAGCAATCTACAGCTACCTGTTATTGCAGTACATCTCTTCTTACCTTGGATGCTCAGGTAAGCATGTCCAGCTAAAGAAATTTAAACTACATAAACATTTACTGTAATACTACTGATGTGGATTTAAAAAAACTGCACCACCAAAACAAATCAATGAAAAAGCACTTGGTAAGTGACATTTTAACAAGGCCTTATGCAGCCATGAATAGTGTTCCCCTCTATACTGTAATTCAGGGTATAAAATCAGTGTATAAATTCTTATCACAGCTTTGAAGGATTTGAAGAACCTGGCATGATTGTGTCTGCAAGGAGATGACTGGAATGTGAGAGTTAACAAATTAATCTCAATTTCCTTAACTCCACAGGTTTGAGATTTTTAATTTTCTTTTGAGAGGCCAAGGAATGTTTCTCCACAGAAAGTGCAATTTTGCTGCTGCCAGACTTTTATCCTGCTTTGTCCCCAGGTAGCTGCCTCCATCCTTCCCACAAGAAGGATGTTGTGAATGCCCCTGGCAGTAACAGACAGAGCTGGGCACCACCATGAGGAACTGATGCTGCAAACTCTAGCCAGCCATCATTTCTTCCTGCAAGCCAAGGGAGGCATTTCCAGACAGCCACTGAATGTGGGTGCTGGGCTCTGGGAGTGGGGAGATAAGCAGCCACGAGCAGCAAAGAGCCTCCCTAAACTGCTGATGGGACCACCAGGACTTGGAGTGGATGGCATGGGCAGAGCCCTGCCCAAGCACAGACTGGGCCTGTGTCTGGCTGCACCGCCAGCTCCTGCTCCTGCCTGGCCCATCTGCCCCAGCCTCTCTGCAGCAGGACAGGCAGGTGACAGAACTCAGTGCCACACAGGCTTTAGGGCACCATTTCCACCTACTCACCTGTGGATGGGCTCTGTGCAACACCACTGGGCAAACTATTGTCTTGGCACCTGGAGCCATCCTCCAGCTGGAGTCAAAGGCGGGACAAGAAGGGCATGAAGAGGGTGAGGGAAGGAAACAGAGATGGGGAAAGGGGAGTCAGCAGTAAAGCAAGTCTGGAATTTCCTGAGAGGCTTGGGATGGAGCCAAACCAGGCATGAGGCACAGCCACATGGACATCTCCAGCAGAATGAAAACACTGATAGGTCATGGTCCAACTGCCAGTGCAATGGCTACAGAACTTTTGTCGTATGACTCAGAGATCAGGGGATCAACTTTTGACTGTAACTATTTATATGGTGAACTTCAGCTTTTTAACCTCCAAGTCCTATTTTTTGGTTCCATGACCGGTCAAATAACTGCATCCCACACACCTCTTGCCAACTAGCTACCCTAACAATAATTGGAGGTAAGACCATGAAAATACTTTTGCAGATCTGCTTTGCTTTTTTTCCCTTTTCTCTTTTATAGTCAAATCTTACTGGCAGCTTTATGTAGCACATAGCTAGATTCCAGCTCCTTGAAAAAAATTAAAAGCGAGGACCTCTGCAAAGCATTCTTTGCCGCACAAAGAGGCTGAGACTTCCAATTAAAATGGGTGATAAAATGATATTTTCAAATTATCCTTAGAGAGAGATGGCATTTCACAGTACCCACAGAACTTCAGCTGCTGAGTGCAGCTGCAATGACAGAATTCACACCTGAAGAATAACCTGGTCATGCCCAGTCACAGCTGGGTCTGGAGGGCTCTGACATGAGTGGCAGATTCAGGGATCATAGAAATATGGAATAATAATAATCATAGAAATATGGATTGGGTTGGGAGGTCCATCTAATCCAACCTCCCTGTCATGGGCAGAGACACCTTGCACTAGGTCAGACTGCTCCACGCCCCATCTGACACAGCCTTGAACAGTTCCAGGGATGGGCCAGAGGCAAAAGCACACAAGGAATGAGATTCCCACTCAAAAACAGTTACTGTTTTCCTAGCATTGACTGAAAGTACACGCATTTCAAAAGCCAATAACTGAACCACAGATACTTAACAGAAGCACTAGTTATGGACTGCATGAGGCTGCTTTATGTTTTAATGTCAACCTGTAAAATTAAAGCATTATTATAAAAATCTAGTCCAATTGCAAATTTTGAAGTTTTTTCCTTCAGTGTTCAGTACACAATGTACAACACAGATGTACTTGTTTAACTTTGACTTTATGACTTATGCAAAGTGTCAGCTATTATTCCACTGCAAGTCTCCTTAAATAAACTTTTCTGAGACATGGTGCAAATGGAGGTGGTGGATTAGCGGGCAGCAAAAGATGAGGTCATCTAGGCCCATTGAGGCTGTGTTTTGAGACCAACAATAGCCCAACTCCAGCAAATCCTCTGAAGTACACCCCCTTGTTTTCCACGCAGCCTGGATTAGTCTTGAGCTTCTAGATCTGAAAATACAATAACCCTTTCACTCATATATAATAAAGAGAAATAGACTATACTAAAAACCCCCAAACCTAACAGGTTTATTTACATGCCCAGCACATAGAACTTCTCTGTATTTACTATACAGAGGGCAAAACAATACAAAACAAATGGCAATTCAAAAAGAAAGGGTTTTTCTCCAAACTAGACGTGATTTGTTATGTTCACAGAGGTGCCCAGTAAAAGACATTCATGTCTCGAGCTGACAAACACAGAAGCCTCTGGTGGTATCAAGGCTGTATGTTAACAAACCTGCATATTTAGGAGAATTATATAGTAGTATAAGAATAAACAAATTCACATGTGTAATGACAGACACCAAAAATCCCTGAAAACATGCCAAAGGAAAAGCTGAACACTAAGGGCTGCTCCTCTAATTCAGAACTGTATTTGTCTGAAAGTGAGGTGTGTTTGAGGGAGATGCCACAGCTGGGAAGGGAGAATTGTTTTTGATGACAACTTCAGAGACAGGAGAATCAAGTTGGCAATAGAATGATTTTTATAGATGCATTTGACAATTTAAAACCACCAGAAAACAACTGAACTTTTGATGTGAGTTTTCCAAAGCGTTAGAGCAGCAGGAAAAGAACAAACTCCACAGGTAACCTGGGTATCACATCTGGTTTGTGGGGAAGGGAGGCTCCACTTGACACAGAGAATTATGTGATGAGGGCATTGCCAGCCACACACAGACACTGACATCAGAGTTTTAGTTCCTTTGCCGAGCTGTTGTCACTTTATGCTGTGGGAACAATGTAATGGGGCCTTGAAAGGCTGGGAATACCCAGGCTCAGAAAAAATAAATGGGAAAAAAATGCACTACTGCTTAGCCTGGGACAAAAACCAGGCGTGACCATGAGGAAAGCATGGATCACCACTGTATTTACTTTCTTCAGCAGCAGCCTTAGCTGTAAGCTGCACAGCAAACGCACCATGGTTTGGAATCAAGACATGGCAAAATGGCTGAGAACTGGGAGCTGCAGGCTCTGTCCCTGGATGCTGTGTCAGTGTGACCCAGGTGTGCACAGTTCAGTTTCAGTTAAAGACAAGCCAAAAATTTTACAGCGTCTTCCTCAGCTACCTTACTATGAATTGAATTTAAACACAGCTTGATCTCTCATAGAAATAATTATTTTTTCACAGCTTTAAGAGATGAGTGAGATGAAGAGATGGTAGATCTTTCTATAACATCTAATTTCTGGATTTTAAAAAAGAATCCTGGAGAAACCAGTAGGAATTCAGTGACACAACCCTGTGCAGGGGTGGGCACAGCTTTGCAACAGGCTGCAGAGCAGCTCTGCAGCATCGGCAGTGCTGTCCCAATCTGTTTTCCATCCTGCTCACCCATCACAGCTACAGGGAGCTGTGACTGCTCCCACCCTTTGGGGTGCAGCTGGCACATCCCATGATTGCTCACGGCAAGCACGAGCAGGAGGCTTCACTGGGAGAGCAGAGCTGACAGGGTGCAGGGCAGTGGCATCCCTATGGGCTCACTGAGGAGCGAGCACAGAGAAGGGGCAGAGTGGGGGCTGGAACCTGCTGAGGATGGCTGGGACTGGCCAATGGTTGATGGCAGCCAGGACATCCTTTGTGGACTGGCTGATGGTGGCCAGGGATCAACAGCCACGGTGCCCCCATACAGCAGGATGGTGCCACCCCCCGCAGGTCCCCATCTGTTGGGGTTCACACCAGCACCCAGCCAGTGCCCCCACAGAGTCCTACACTGGCCTGGAATGCTGCTGGGGTCACCACTGCTCCAGCCAGAGGCAGCTGCCCTGGTGATGCTCTGTGGCTTAAACAAACCACCAGCTCTTAAGGAGCAGCGCGGGATCGCTTGATGTTTGTCAGACACCCAGCACCCACCACATCCCACCAGACACCAGCCACAGCCTCCCCTCAGCACCACCAAAATAAACACTGGAACAGGAAAATCTGGGAAATCTGTCCTCTCCGGCAAGGCACTTATCGCTCAGGAGTGAATTTCTCTGGTGCGTGCCAAGGAGGAAAGCCTTTTTCTATGTTGCTGGCAAAACTGTCAATCATCTTGATGAGCAGCAAATAAATGAATGCCCAATGATGGGATTCTATATTATCCTTAAAAAAGAAATCCATCAAATAAACATCAACAGGTAAATGTTTATACCCGACAGCCATCAATTTCAGCTATCCATGCAAAGAGACAGGTGAGCTGGACTGGTAAACCTCGAAATTAGAGAGGTATTAATCATCTGCTCCCAGCCAATATAAACAGATGTTATTTTTAAACAGGCAAAATAATCTTTTCCTCTGAAATTTATTTGCAACAGATAATGTTCTGTTACATTTTTAATCAAGCAGATGAAGTTACATTTAAATTGAAAATCTGCTGCACTCAACTAATCAGGCAAGTAAAATTCTGAGATGATTGAACAGCAGCACAGAGCACACCATTACAGCAGGTAAATTGTGAAATTTACCTGTCACACCACACGGCTCATTGTTCAGCCATTGCGCCTGCAAGTGAGGAGCACAGAAATAAGACAAAAAAGGGAAAGACACGTTCAACATATTCATAAATCCATCATATTTTAGGAACACACCATTAACAGTGACAGGGAAAAAAAAATAAGCTCCACCTCTTTCCTACAAAAATGCCAATAAAGATTTACACAGGTTACTCCTCTTTGCTTCATGCTCATCTAAGTTGCATATCCGGATACACTGAGATCAAGGCACAGCATGAAAAGCTTCTTGTATTTCTCCCATGATAAAATAAAAGGCAAGACTACCAAAAAATCTGAAATATGTTAGAGAAGAAACAGTGTGATTTTTATGTCAGTCCATTTTCCAGCTCCCACAATAATGCTGGGCCCCACCACCCAACTTTTCCACACCTCGGCTCAGCATTAAAACACTGGTAACTGATGTCCAGATTCAGGGCTTCACTGATAACATGTCTATTTTTGCAAACACTGCTGTAGCAAAAGCAGCACTTGCCTAGATAGATGAAATACAGATTTCAGCTCCTACCCTTGACAGGGACACCCTAAAATATTTTCTTACATGGAAGTGTCAGAAATGAGAATCTTTCATCTTAATTTTAAAATGAGATCTATACAGTCTTATGCATGGCATTGATAAATTATGCATATCTACCTTTTTTTTTTTTTTACGTCACAATGAACACAAACTGACAGCAGACATCTGGAGGACTGTCAATTATTAAAGCTCTAAGCTCCCATGCCTTTTTGCACCCCTGTGCTGTCCTCTGCACCCAAACTTCATGAGCCAAATAGTAAGATTATTAAGATTAATTTCTCCTTTATTAATTTCTCCCTTTTTTCCTCTAGGAATTCAATAAACAGTGTTTTTTTCATATATTATTGTATATGAAATATACAATATATTTTTTCTACAATTTGTTTGCTAAACAATTATTCCTATAAGAACAAAAAGTTTTATGGTTACTTTAGCATGGTGTGTCTGGGCTGACAGCTAAGGAAGCTAATGATGGTTTTAAAAAATACAGTCATTGTACATTGCTATGTTTAAAACACTACAATAGTTTGGAGACTACAGCTGCTTTTAACAATCAAAAATTCTCAAAGTCTTACAGTTCATACCTGGTCCAGTGTGGTCTGGTGACAGTGGTGTCACTGCTGAGCTTACCTACACACCTACACTGCTGTCACTATCACACTGGGGCCATGAACTCCAGGCACAGCAATCAAAGAATCACACACTGGTTTGGGTATGGAGAGACCTCAAATTTGATCCAGGTCCACTGCCTGCCATGCCAGGGACACCTTCCACTGTCCCAGGTTGCTCCAAGCCCCAATGTCCAACCTGGCCTTGGACACTGCCAGGGATCCAGGGGCAGCCACAGCTTCTCTGGGCACCCTGTGCCAGGGCCTCACCACTCTCACAGGGAACAATTCCTTCCCAATATCCCATCTAACCCTCTGTCAGTGTGAAACCATTTCAACTTGAAATGGTCCTCATACAAAGTGCCTCTCCAGCTCTTCTGGAGCCTCTTTACATACAAATACAATCAAAGGAGCACAGTATTTACATATCTTTCAACTGCTGCTGAAAGGTGGTAAAAATGTTATTTTTCTTAAATGAGGAAAGTAGCTCTTCAGTGGCCAGGTGAAAAGGTTCTGCCCAAATTCTGAAAAGAACTCTCCTTATGTATCTTAAGGAGTTAAAGCAGTATATGTCCACCTGTTAGAGAAATTATTTGGGGGAAAAAAAAAAGAGACACATTACAATATGGATCCTGATTTCACTAATATCGCTCTGTATTAACTATACCAAGCAGCCAGAAGAAAACAAACGTTATTTGTAGCATACTACATTCTGGGCTTTATTCACAATTCAGCAAATGTGAAAAAGGAAGCATACTGCCCTAGATTGTGGTGCTGCCTGGTGTGGAACACCTTCTGTCAGTCAATGCTACACAATGCCAGAGTGCCTCGCTGTCACCTGGGTGGGAAGGGTTGTTTGGAGTTGTTAAAATATTTCACTAGACCCTCCCACAAAGCCTTAAACAAACAATAGGCTACAATTTAGAACAGGACACCCAAAACGGCTTCACAGTGGCAGAGAGCTGGCTTAGATGGGATATTGGGAAGAAATTATTTCCTGTCAGTGTGGTGAGGCCCTGGCACAGGGTGCCCAGAGAAGCTGTGGCTGTCCCTGGATTCCTGGAAGTGCCCAAGGCCAGGCTGGATGGGGCTTGCACCAATCTGGGATAATGGAAGGTGGCCCTGCCCATGGCAGGTGGTGAAGCAGGATGGGCTTTAAGATCCCTTCTGATCTAAACCAGTCTATGATCCTGTGATTCTAAGAAAAATTAAAACCTCTTAAGGCCTGTGCCAACTCACATGGCCATCACAGGCCATCATGCAGAACACCTGTAGGTGCCATTTCCTGGTGTATGGCACTAACAAGACTCTGGCAAGGCTGTGGGGTTGCAGGAGAGTGAAATGCAGAGCAAATACTCCCATTTTTAAAAGCTGCCCCGTGGCCATGATGCTCTTCCAGTCTTTACACTCTCAGTACGAACTGAAATGTTCCTTGCTGCAATGACACACCCACTCACACCCTGGAGACAGATGCATTCAGGTGAGCTACAGCCTTGAATCTAGAGGATACAAGTCAGCAAGTGAGGTCAAGCATGTGTGAGTGTTTTGCTAAGCAAAAACCTCCCCGCTGTTCTTGCTGTGCATTCACTGCACACTATTCAAATTATTAATTAAATGCCTGGGCAATTTTAACATTGAGTTTTATTGTTCTAAGTACTTTTTTTCTTTCTTTAGTGCTAGTTGTGTGGGTTTTGTTTGTTTGTCTGGGTTTTTTTTCCCCTCAGGGCTTAAAAAACATTAACCTACATAACATCACAGGTTTCAACCACACAAGATGTATCAATCTCTGTTCCACCCAGGCAGATTTGAGAACCAAGTCCTGAAAAATATCTGAGTTTGAGACAAGGTGTACTATATAGTAACATTTATTTTAAAATTCTTTAGGAGTAACTTCCAATGATATATTGTAATATATTCTTTAAAACTAATGTAACATTATTAGACATAAGTATTCACTACCTAAAATGCCCTGCTTAACACCCAAATACCTGATTCTTCAACTTAGTAACTATACTAAGGATTATTTTTACACATAATTTCTATTTTAAAGGAAACAGAAGTTAGCCAGAATTATTGCAAAAGCATTGAAATACTATCAAGTTAAAAATTCAGATGATGTAAGCCCACATATTCAAGAAATCTAAAAATTCCCTTAAAATAATAAGCAATTATTTTCTAGTCTTCCATACATCTGCAAGTATTGAAATACTGCATAAATTAAATTTTGCATCTATCTTAATTTCCTTGGCATTTAACATGTCTTAAAATTGGTTTCTCCCCAAAATAGGAAATTAATATTGAAAACAACAGCACAGCGCTCAGTGACACATTAATGATGGAACAGAATAGAACAGAACAGAACTTTGAGTAATCTCAAACAGAAGCAACTGCTAGCAAAATCTGTGTGTTAGTTAAGAAAAGAACTCCTTTTTTTGTTTTATCTTTTTGTTTTTTTAAATTAAAGAAAAGCTGTCATGGTGAAGACAGGAAACTGATCATAATTAAGACTTTTAGCTTCCAGAATCCACGCTGAATTACAATAATGCATGAGAAAATATATTTCTAGGATTTTTGAGAACAGTTTTGTACCGTGTGTGTCTGCTTTGACCTCACAGTTATGCTAGGGCTGAAAGAACATCACTTTAGCACTATTATTTCTTTCTGTAAAGGGCAGCACAGTACTTTTAAGTCTCAAATCTGATGAATTTATTTGATTTAAGGGGATCTCTGCAATACAGAAAGAAATAGGAAGAACTTCAGTCAATTCAGTAATTTAATAGTCTCAGCTATAATTAGACCCAAAAGAAACTGTTGTATTTTTTAACTACATGTTTGTCACTTACTTGTACTGACCCATCTCAAGCAGGGCAGCCAGGATTCCAGAAATAAGAGCCAAAATGAAAGAAAATGGATACACACACACTAAAATCTCCTTCATGCACTGTGTTTTCCTCTTGTAGTAATAACAGACGCCAAGAAGAGGCTTCAGACCAACGGGACAGTGAACACCTGAACATGACTCCTCCTCAGGTGACCACCTGCACCACATCATGAGCAAATCTGTCTTAACACACCCCTGATGGGATCATGAGCATGCTGGGTCACAGAGCAGGTGAGCACTGCCAGGAGCACATCGTACTCGAGGCTGTGACTGCGTGGGCCTCGTCTGAACTCGCTGCAAAGGAGAAATTAAGTGCCAGAAATAAAGTTTAGCCTTTGTAATTTCTGTCACTAAAGTTAGTTTCTCAGCGAGAACACACTTACAATTAAAAGCTTTTCAAACTTCTACTACTGTTTTCCTAATTAAAAAAAAAAATAGAACTAGGTATTTAGCAGCGTTTGTTACAGATCTTGGCTAGAATTAAGGAAGCCTTGTTATTAAATAAGCGAATTCCCCTTTTTTAGCCATGGGATGAGCCAACACTGTTTCCGTGGGCAGGCTGGTGGGGCAAGCTGAGCGCCAGGGGACGCAGCACAGCCGGGAGTGCTGCTGGCTCTTGTCCTTGGAGCCGGCTCTGCCTGTCCCCTGCAGTCCCTTCTCGCGGCTGTCTGGCACCAGCTCCTGGTTGGAACAGAGGCCTTCCCACTCAGCTGAGCCGGGCAGGAGCCTGGTGCCACTTCTGGCACTCTGGGAGCCCCATCTCCAGGCTGCTGTCTCCTGCACTGCACCTCCGTGCAGCACACCCCTCCCTCCCTCCCTGCCTCCACAGACACAGGCGGCCAAATCCTCAGCATCCCCCTCGCTCATACACGTACCCAAATGCATATTCAAAGTGCATCTAGTTTAAAAAATGTGAGCAAAAATAGCGCACTTCTGTCAGAGTTTACTCGAAAATTTGCCTCCTGGGTAGTGCATTTCTTCTTTTCCAAGGCTTAAATGCCCCGCAGTCTCTGCACGAGTCTCTGCTGCGCTGGGGATGCTCTGTGCTGTGGGATGTTAATTCTTGAGGCAATGCCATCCTCTGGGTTACCTGCACTGGAGTTGTAAAATGTCACCTGCCCTGCAGGGATTCTGTACACTGCAGGGTCACCTTTGTTTAGGAATAACAGATCCCAGCCAAATACTCTGCCTTTCTAAGACTGAGTTGGATTTCTGCTTTTCCAAACGTGTAAGAATGTGAGATCCTTGATATGTCCAAGACAAAACCTGAGGCTGAGCTGGAACGGCTTTTGTCAGGAAACTCACCAGTCTAGTTTTACAAAGGTGTGAAATTTAGACATCTCCATATTTACCCATTTTGTCCTTAGGCATGACACTTTAGCAACCCACATATGCAATAAGCCCTAAACATCACAAACCCTCAAATTTGCTGACACTGAACATCCTCAAGCAACACGATTCAGGAGATGCTCTTTAATCAGGCATGGAAAATAACTTACGCCTGCAAAATGGCATTTAATAGCTGTTTTCTTTCTTTTACTTCTTTTTTTTTTTCTTAATTGTAATAACCAATGTACATTTTAAGGCTACTACACAGCTGGCTGCTTTCTAGTCTTCACCATAGTTTTCAAAAAGCATGAATAATTTAAAAATACGACATTGACAGTATTCCAATTAAATAACAACCTGACAGTATCTTTCAAACTATCTCATGTGCCACCAAAGGTATTACCTGCATAATTCCAAAGATGAGTTCTCTATTACTTGAAACTATGTCAGGGGATTACTTTGAGGACAGAGCAAAAAGGCCAAAGAGTGTAATTTGAACTCTCCAAGGTAGAATTATAGACCTTTTGGCAAGATGGGGAGAGGGCACTTAATGCACTTCGGATGATACTGTAACTCACTGGTAGAATTTGAAAGAGGTGGATAAATTTTTAATCAGAAAAAGTAGAGAGAAAAAGAAGAGAGCACGCTATAGAAACCACAGCAATGTTTTGCCTCCTTCAGGATCAGAAATAAGCCTTGGGACGGGGCAACAGGACTGACTGTATCTGTGGGATACAGAGCCCAAGTACAACTTCTGTCACTCTTTCCCGGGATTGAGGATTCATCTTCAAGCCCAAGGATGAAATGTGGCAGTTATCAAAATGAAGAGAGCACTTATCCCAAGACCACACTTCAACAATAAAACATATTTCCTAAGATAGATCTCGGTGACTGCAATAAAAAGACCAAAAAGTTTAACTTCTCTAATACAGAGCAGATACATGAGATATCAGTAATTTTTAAGTTTCCAAAGTAACTTGTGCAAAGTCTATGTGAATTACTCATTATTACTTATTGCCAAAACTCCCAAACAGAAGGAAAGCGAGATCTTTCTATTAAAGGAAAAAGTCATAATTACTGCGCTTTTTCCAACTTGTAGTCAAACAAGGATTTTTTCGGTTTTTCTGTTTCCTTCCAACTTATTTAGATTTTTTTTTAAATAATCATAATGTATTTTAAGGAATCTCTCTTCAAAACCAAACCAAAACCAAAACAAATAACAACAACAAAAACAAAACCCCAAACAAACAAAAAACCAAAACAACCCCCCCCCCCCCCCGCCAAACCCCCTCCCCCCCCCCCAACCTCAACAATAAATCAAATGGGAATGGGAGAGTCAAACCAAAGAAGAAACAACAAATGTAACTTTAAACATTTAACATTTGTGCAATTAGAGATACTATATATGCCTAAGAGCAAAGATTTTTCTGTAAATAACTACACAGGGATAAATTTTGTTAAATATAATTTGAGTGTACAGAGATGAAAGGCACACAGGTAGCATAATTGTTTCTGGAAAGATACAATGAAGTATTATTTTGAGGATCTATGTTTACACTATGATTTATGTAAATATTTAAAAAATTGCTCTATTAATTATGTATTAACTATTGACATTGGTTAACAATTAGAACTTCAAATTTTTAGTATGGGGCTGGGTGAAAACAGCCTGATACTGAATCCTTGATGTAATTTTGATTTTCTTAAGTTTTGTTTTTTCTTATCCTAGATGAGATCGACTCTGATTTTTCATTTGTTTTGTAAGGAATTGTGCCTCATTTCGTTTTATTAACAAACTTTGAAATTACAAGAACAAAGCTAAATGTTAGAAAACAAACTAGAAAGAACTCGCTGGCTGTCTAAATCCTCCATTCAGGCTGGAAGAGCATTTTTAATGCTCTTCTATGTTCTTGAATGAATTGACATTTAACAGCAGTTTTCATGTTTTCCTTGTGGAAGGTAATGTTAAAAAATAAAATGACCAACTGGATATATTATACCTCACCTGCACATCCAACCTGCCCAGTTGTTCCCTTTGCATTCTTATATTCTCAGCGCAACTACAGGATAGAAGAGCACCTGAGTGAACTGTTCTTGCATCTGAACATTTTCTGAAGTACTGACAAGGACTTTGGGGCATGTTTTCCATTTATGTCTATTTTTTGAGTGAGTCTCCTCCCTATAAGACACAAACTGGAGTGGCAACATAAGAACATTGACTGAGAAATAGTCTCAGTCTTACTGATGGAAAAGAGATTGGGTATTTGCTAAACTAAAAAAAAAATAAAGTCTCAATGAGGCTACCTCTAATAAATTTTCAGCTTTTCCTACAACACTGAAATAAAATAGGACCAGAAAAATTTTCTTTTGTGAAGAATTCAGTTCCTAAGGAGCCTGCTTTCTCTTTCAAATTCCTGCAAATTTCAAGCTTCACAAAGCCACTCAGGATTAGCCAAGCTTTCAAATTTAAAATTCCATGCGTTCCTTTGAATTATTTGAGTTCACTGGGAAATTATTTTCAAATGTGTATTTCCAAAAAAGGGAAAAATGTTTTTCAGCTTTTGTCCTTTGGAGATTGCACATGTGTGCTAAAAAAAAAAAAATTACATCACTGACATACGTCACAAACATGTCAGTTGTGTTTAAAAACATAAAATCACATCACTGACACCTCAAAAGCACGTCATTTGTATTTTCAAGAATATTTTTGCTGTTGGTTTGCAAAATAAGTATTTTTCTTCACCACCAACACAAGGCTGCCCCAACAAAAGATTAAATTATATATAACTGAGCAACCCAGTCTGGTGGAAGATGTTGCTGCCCATGTCAGGGAGACGGAACAAGATGGTTTTTAAGGTCCCTTCTGACCCAAAACAGCAGCCGCCGGCTCCCTGCAGCCTCCAGATGCCGTGACAGGGACTGATGGCCCCTGGAGGCAGCAGCCTTTGGGGCCCATTCATAGCATCCTGTAAGAGAAACCACAGCAAAACACAAAAGACCGTGACCTTCAGCCATCACTAAATCACTCCATTTTTAGGGAAATGACAACAAAACCAGCACTGTTTCACCTGCATGAAGCTGCTCCTCAGAATGAAAAAAACCCTATAACAAAAATCCCAAATGAGTGACCAAAGCTCAGCTTTTAGGCTTCGTTTTTAACAAAAGGGTATGTTTTAAACACTTGGGCTTGCCATCTGAAAATCACACAAACACATACACCATGGATGCCACCACGTGAGACACACAAACAAATACACCACCAATGCCAACAGAATTGTCCCTCTGCTCCAACTGCTGACAAGGATTTCCTAGAGGGATTTCTTCTCTGTTCTTTTTATGCCAAAACAAAGTTATAATAATTAAAAATCCAATGAGGATGCCCCCTCAGCAGAAACCCATTCAGCCTAATGTACAAATGATGCCAACTTTGTCTGTGTCCCGGGGAGCCAGCCTGAGGGGACAGCTCAGGTTTGTGCTGGGCTGTCACTGGCTGAAGCCTCTGACACAGACTCCAGCGCTGGGAATGCTGCTGTCCCTCTCATGGGCATGTTAGGGGACATTACTGAAATTTCTATTCAAAGCTGGCAACTTTCCCCTGTTCAGGTTTCTTTGCCAAGATATGCCATGGGAACATAACTCAGGTGGAAATGCCAAATGTCCACACACACACACAAGAACATACGTGTGCCTGTGCTCACACGTGTGTCTGTGTGTGTGTGTGCATGTGTGTACATCGCCACACACACTCGTGGGAGCCAACCCCACGTCTCGACTTGGGGGGAGGGAGGATCCCCCAAGCCCTGCAGGTAAAGTTTTAAAATCACAAGACACAGTTCCAGGCTTTGTGTCTTACCTTTGGGCAGCGTCAAGCCAGGGAGGGCAGCGCAGCGTGAGGCAGGGACGGTCAGCACCCGGCTGGAACACACCCGCCGCCTCACTGCCCCCGCTCCAGCAGGGTACAGCAAGCTCTGGTGTTTCACCATGCACAGAGAGTTTCAAAAAGAGACCGAAAAGAGCATCTGGCAGCTTCCCCCCGTGCTCCCCCCTCACTGCCTGGCTGTTGAGGTTTTAAAGGAGTTGATGGAGAAAGATTTGTCCCGAGGATGTGTGGCTGTTCCTGGTGCCTCAGAGGCTCAGAGTAAGGACAGGCACACAAAAATCACCCACACAGCACAATGCAAGACAGCAAAGTGCAGAGAAATCTGCCCACTAAGGGCAAAGAGGTAGTTTTGTGACAGTCACTGGAATCTGCTGTCTCTAATGGGCCTCCGCAGGCTTTCTGAGGGCATTCCCCTCATCTCCACTTCAAAAGTGTGAACAAAGGAACACCAACATCACTGACACCTGAGGCTGTGCAAAGGCAGCAAAGCAGCATGCAGACTAGCACCGAATTGATGACAGACTACACCAAACTGGTGCCAAACCACACCAAACTGGTGCCAAACCAACCAAACTGGTGACAGAAACACCCCTGCAGCTGGTTCTGCGCACATGGCTCTCAGCAGCCCATGGGAGACGTTACTCTTGGTGATCCACATCCACCAACAGAAGTCCAAGACTGGACAGAGAGCTTTAATTTTATGTCACTATCTGACAGGACATGTTCTGGATAGCTGGGAATGTCACATACGACGTGAAATCAGAGACATTAGCAGAACCTTTAGAGGAAAGCAGTCAAAAACCACCTCCAGGGGAACGAAGAGGCTGAGCCTGGCAGGTGGGAAACCTTACCACTGCTAAAAATTGCCATGTAAAAAGTAACAGCTTAAACCCAAATTCCATGACAAAAACTGTCATGCTGATGGGAAATGCTGTAGGGAACTGGGGACCCTCAGCAGAGGAGCTGGAGTGTGCACCCACACTCACCAGTGTGTCCCCTACAGTAACAATTCTCCCCTGGCAAAGGTCACTGGAGTAGGGCTATTCCATGCAGGATACAGTCACAGCAGACACGCAGCACTCACCAATATGAATTCTGGAAATATCAATTCTATTCATTAACAGAATATAAAGCGCACCACTGCCATCACCCCAGGCCTTGCCAGCCTATGCCACAGGCATGTGTGTACTTGAACACACACAAAAGTGCTGCAGCAGCCTGAGGAACTACTTCTGCATTTCCTCCAGGTGTGAAGTGAAAGGAGTGGCCACATACCCCTTCCTCATGGTCAGCATCACTGTAGTGGTGTTGCAGGGCGCAGGGTCAGATTTCTGTCCCCCTATACCTGGCACCTACACCTGGCTGCTCAGCACAAACTTTACTTTTTCCCTATGTCCTTTGTATCCAGTATAGTCTCCACTGCATTTTTTAATTGCTTAAACACCTAGAACTTCTCCTCCAAAAGGATTAAATCAGTTTCCCATCAGTGTTCAAAAATTCAGTTACAGTATGAGAGTTTGTTATTGCCTGTAAGAAAGAAAAAGAAATAGGGACAAGGAAGAAAGATCAAACTAATAACAGAAAAGGGGGGGAAATCCCCTTATAACTATCACCACAACAGAGAAAAAAAAAGGTGGGAAAAGTGAAAAAAAGTCACACAGAATATATGACCATGTAAGCATGGGCACTCTTGCAGAAAACCTAGTCAGCAATCCCAAGCTAGAGGAAATTTAAATGAGAGCCAGGTCCACAACCGTGATGGAATCTGAACAGATACAAGGGGCTGCTCAGGTTGCAGGATGTGCTTAGCCTCGATCTCTTTGGATTTGCAAAGGAACTTTATTAGTTTTATTAATTTTTTTTCTTAAATAATCAAGAGATTCGAGTGTATCCACATTACACGGTAAAGAAGATTAAGATTTTTTCTTTAATCAAAATATCCATATGCATGTGTTGTATCTTCCAAGGGGTAGGTGGATTCCCACTGCAGACTCCCGCTCCAGGGCGCGTTCTGCTGCAGGAATTCATGCACAAACCACTCCTCCCACATTTCCATGACGGCAGGGTTCCAGCAAACACAAGCGAGAAGAAAACCCCTCAAAACACAGGAAAACCCCTCAAATCACAGCCCTCAGAAGGGTGCAGTTTTGGGGGAAAACAAGCCCATAAAGGGGTTCAGCAACACATACACAACTACATGAGAACCGGACCCCATTCCCCATGCAGTGCTGTAACCCAGCAATGCTCTGTCTATCCCTCTAAGGGGAATGCAGCCCCAGCCTCACGGGCTGTGCTGGAGAGGGGAATGAGAGCAGGAGCTCTGTGCTGGCGTGAGACCGACACAGCCTGGGCAGGACACCAAGGAGCTCCTCTAGAAGCCCCTCTGTGCCCAGCTGGGCTGCAGGTCATGGATGCCACTCTCCATGCACACGGCTGATCAGCCCACACAAACTCAGCACCCAGCACTGCCTGCCTCTAAAAAAACACTGATTTTAGAGTAAGACATCTCCCCTATGTGCTTTTCCATCAGCTGGCCTGAGAGGCTCCCAGTGCCCATATGCTGTGCTGCGGGCAGTGTCACGGGGAGCTGAGGCCACCCCTTGAGGGGGACATGGCCACAGCCACCGCGTGTGGCCTCCAGGGCAGCAGCGTGCGACAGGCCGACAAGCCACCACAAAGCTACCAGGACACAAATCCCTGCTTTGGGATTTTGGTGACACTGAAGCTGGCACACGGATCACACCAGGGAGTCCTGCTGCTTTTAAGAAATGCAGCACACACCTCTACATATTAATGGTAATATGTCTAGGTATTAATAACAAAAAAATATTTTGATTGTTAAAGGAATTTCCACCTAAAAATCTTTTTACTTCTGAAAGCAACTTTGTTTGAGATTGATTCCATAACTTGGGTATTCAATAAGCAGAGGGAAATGTGACTCTTTAAAGAGCTCCTCTCTGGCCTAGCAAAATGAAAAATTTATGATAGTCATTTTTGCAGGAAAAAATAAGTTGTTACTACAAATCACAAGACTCCAGAACAAAAACATACTGTATCATGCAAAGGTCACATTCAAAAGCAGCTGTCAGGGAAAAGAAGCAAAGCACAACTCATTGTGTTTTGTTGTTATTTTAGAAATAAGCTTACACCTTTTCACTGTTTAGAAATAAACTGAGGGATTTGAATAATAGAACACAGAGAAAAGAAATACAGATGCGGTCAGATTTTTGAGTAGTTTCTGCCACACAGTTAAGATAAATTTAAGTTCAATGTCTGGAAGAAGTCATTTCAAACACTGCTAGTTCACAAAGGGCATTTCCTTTCTGACAGCGATAAAACAGTTAAGTCAAATTTATCGGACACTGCTATTTCCATTCTGACACCATAAGCTGCAGTTACTGCCACTAAATAAAAGACTCCTTCCTGCATTATTTTTTAGGGAAGAGGCAAAAATTCAATGCTTTCAAATTATTTTTCTCTTCTATTTTAGGCATATCGTTATGTTTTCATTCACTAAATGAATGAAACACGCCTCTTTTTTTTCTCTTTTTCGTTTTAGAAGTGTTCTTTGGAGTCAGAAGCAGCCACACACAAACTTGCCAAGCCCAGAATGCAATCATACTCACACCCAGTCTACGAGAAAGGGGCCAGGCAGGCAAAGGATATAACAGAAAGAAGATAAATTGCTTTTTGTACCCCTTAGTGGCCGGACATCAATGCTGCAGTTCTGAAAGCTGACTTTCCAAAAAAAAAAAAAAAGAAAAAAAAAGAAAAAAAGAAAAAAAAAAAGAGATTAGGATTGCAGCTATTCATGGGAGAAGAAATATGTTAAAAGGAAGGTTTTAATGAAGAAATGGATGAAAGACTTCCAACTACAGGAGATTAACGTTCTTATCATATAAACTCTTACTGCAAAGCGGAGAGAAGGGGTGGGAGGGGAGGACACTCCTCCAAAGACATGGAAACTCTGACACTGAAAATGAATTCTCTGCACTAGTGCATGGCACAGTTTGTAATGATTCTTTCTGCACACTTTATAATGGACTCTTAAACTTTACAAAAAGAAGAGTGCAGATTATACTGAAGACCTACATTTGCTAAATTACCCATTTTTGAAACACCCTGTGAAGAAGGTAAGACCCTGTAAGCAAAGCAACCAGCAGCATTATCAGGCAGTTTTCTGACAGTCATGCCAGGAAAACCACCAGTGACAGGTGGGAACACACAGGTACCTGGTCCTGCCTTTTGGCAGGGAAACCAGGAATTTTACAGAAATACAGCCAAAAATATGCTCTGGGTTAGTTTGGTATTAGACAAGCAAAACCAAAAACTGGAAGGCACCTAAAACCATAGGGAAGCATGGCAGAGAGGGGAGGGAAGACTCCCATCTGTGTATGGAACACTGGTACTCATGGACCAGCCACAAACCTGTAGGATGGCAGCTGAGGAGCAAAAGGTAAACCTTGACCTGCCACCAGGCCCCAGAGCTCATGTCCCACAGCCAAATGACATCTCTTTCCTTCACAACAGATGCTGGTAACCGGAGCTGGAGAGCATCAAAGGGGAAAGACTCTCTGTGCACTAAAGGTATAAGGACAGCATTATTTGTTTACAGGGAATATTAAAATAATAAGGTTGTTAGACAAGAGCAGGTTAGGCAAGTGAGGTGTAGGGGAGTGAACAGAATAAGGAGACATGCTCAGTTCCTTTCCTTAAGGAGTTGTTTTTGACGCAATGGAAGCTCAGCATCCCCATTCAGGGACTCAGATGTGAAAACAGACTCATCAAATGACTGACACAACTGGCTGCTCTCAAGGTCAGAGGACTGTTCACGTTTCAGTTCCCTTTTCCACGGGAAGCAAACTGGACACTAGACACACCACAACATTGTCATGGGAGGTCTGTCCAATGTATAGTCACAGGCAGTTCAGGGAAGAAGGTACAAGCAAGGCTTTCTGAGTTCATACACACTATGACCATTCCTACTGATACCAAAGGCCCTAAAATTGTAATTTATATACAGTGTTGTTGCCAAAACACCTATATCTCATTCTCTAGAAACCCCGAAAACAGAACTGTGCATGTCTCAAAATATTTTAAATGAATGAGCAGAGAATATCTCTGAGAAGGTAATTTGCCAATATACACATTTTAAAAATATATTTCTTTAAAATGAAAAAAATTATATTCATATTTCAGCAGAGTCATTTATAGAATTGCAAAATCCCAGAACGGTTTTGGTTCCAAGAGGCCTTAAAGATCACCTTGTTCCAACCCCCTGGCATGGGTAAGGACACTTTCCTTAGACAAGTTACATATTATTGTCTATAGGATGAGAGATACAAGCTCAGTAAACAAATTAATGTACATTATTGTACATTAGGAACATCTATGGCTTCTCATCCCTACTTTGATGCCATTTTGGTTCTTCATTACACACACCCGTATCTACAACACAATTTATTCTAAGCCTGTGTCTTTGCGTGGGGATCACAGTGTGTATTAGAAAAGGAGCAGCTGAACCAAACTTCTGTGCACCACAGATATTTGAACTGCATCCACCAGAATCTGGAGGGGTTTGGAGAAGGTTCTGGCCTACTGTTGAGAACAAAACCAGAGGAGGAGAAGAGCAGGTGTGTTTATGACCTTGTATGACTGTCTGATTTCCCACTAAAACATCTCAAAAAGTGGTCATGTTGCCTACAAACTACGAAACAATTTTAGTTCTGAACAGTGTGACCCATTCATACACTGCAGGGAAATTCTACCCCTGTTGTCTGCTCTGTATATGGCTTGCTTCTTGCCAACATTCACTATGAACCAGAAACATTACAATATTTGTCACAAAAACATGACATAACTTCACAAAAACTGTCCCCTGGTACCAAACTCCCATTTGATTTTTAACAGACCCCTCAGTCAGCACCTGCAAGGCAATTCTTAGAAACTTTTTAAAAAGATTTATAAGGAGGAAAAAATGACATGCATTCCAAACGTGGTGTGCTTATTAGGGCCTATGACACAGTGACAGTGCTTTCAAAGTCTGTGTAGCCACAAACTGTGCTAAGCTATGCAAAAACACACAAAATTCTAGCAGAGGGTTATCCAACATTTATGGTCCTGAAACACATGTTTCACCAAAGAAGGCAAAGCCTATTCCTCAGCTCCTCACTCTCAAACAGTGCAGCAGCATGTGAACAGCAGCACTGATTATAGACACTGACAAAAATCTCCACTGATGTCAGCCTACAGACCAGTGTCACAGAATGATCCATCTCATGCAAAACCTCCACACTTACATGTGCATCAAATAAAGTTATGGCATACAGTTTAATTTCTTTGAAAGTATGGTCTATCTTGCTTTATTTATAAACTTCTCTTTTTTATTTCTTTCTCCAGCCTTTATCTGGGTCATGGCTTCCCTCAACCTGGCAGGGGGGATGCTGTTCCCAGTAATGGCCTTTGTGCTCCAAGAAACCAGTGAGCAAGAAAAAAATCCTCGCTGATCATCCAGCAGAGTTTGCAGTTGCTGGTGACACAGTGTATATATTACACACAATGTTATTACAGTTATTACAAACACTTGCCTAAAATCTGTTGCACTGACCACCACGTTTATGGACCTTCTTTGTTGTAATGTGGAAGAATGTTTTTCAAAACACCAAAATGTCAGACTTTAGTGGTTGGGGAAATACCTCTCTGAATTCAGTGCAGAATCCACATGAGGAGAGTCAGTCAACTTCCAATGAACAGTCCAAACTGTCAAGAGTACTGAGGGGGCTGTCAGCTGCTGAATTCAGGCAGGGGAAATGCTCAGGTCTCCCCTCCACCCCCTAGCCTCCTTCCTGTTACAGCTCATCCCTGTCCTGAGTTGAAAGGTCTCTGGTCCGGCACACAGCAACTTCTTATACATTCCCAGAAACACAAAACACATGGCAAGGTTGAAAAGTTCACAGTGCAAATCACTCTGATATTAATTCTAAATTTCTACCAGGAAAACTGCTGGTTTTCCTTCTACATGTCATGCTGCTGAAATAGAGGTACTGAAATGGTACAAATAATGACCATTTCATTTACCACAGCTTTGCATCCATTGACATGCACTTGTTTTCCTTCTGTTCATCTTTCAGGTACTGACATCAGTGTCATTGCAAAGAAATTGTCATCCCCACACAAGAACAAACAAGCCAATAAAAAGCACTAACCTCCGTGGACAGGACTGGCACAGCCCTCAAGGTTCAACATGATATCTCCATCGCTGTCATCAACATCAGCTCCCAAGAGCATCCAGCTTTCGACGTTATCACTGTCAGAGATGGAGCTCTCCTCCTCCGAGCTGTTGTCTATTACCAGCACATCGTGGATGGCTTGAGGTCCAGTGGAACAGACTGGGGTAGGCCTCCCACTGGTGCTCTTTCTCTGCCTTGGTGTGCCCACACCAGATTCAGGGGGACACGGGGCATTACATCCAGCAGCTTTGGTGTGACTTGGTGTGGAAGAGACCGAGTGGATGCGTGTTTTAGCTTGAGCTGGAGAGCACCTTGACCTCTTTGCCTTGCTTTTGTAGATGCTGTCTTCATCTGGTGTATCAGACAGGACAATGATCTCAGGCTCATCTGAAAGCTGAGTACCACCATCAGTGAGTTCAGTGAGCTTCTCATCTTCATCCTGTTTCTCAGTGAGACATGAACTTTGACCCATGACTCCTCCAACATCAGCTTCTTCACCCATTTCCAGTGTGCTGATTTCTCCAAGATCCTGGGAATAGTGGATCTGGCTATAGAGATGAAACTCCACCTCACTATCAACACTCTGCTCACTGGATGACTCCTCGGGATAAAGTTCATCTTCATACACTTCAGTATTCTCAGGATCATCATACCCGGTAAACATTCTGGAAAGCGAAGAGTCTGAGTCTACAAAAAAATCAAACCATTATATCAGAATGGTCATATGTCCAAAATAAGCCTTCAAATTATACCTTTGGTCTTCTTGAAATTGCTCAGGTGAGTCATAGAGCTCTGCACACAGAACATAAAACTAAGCAGATTTAACAGCTACCTGTGCTCAAATGTGGAACAGCAAAACCTACTTAAGGATGCATTTGCATTAAGCATAACTACTACTTCAGTTCAACTACTTTGGCTTCTGAAATTGGCATTTACTGAGTTCTCCACTCCCACACCACAGAGGTCATCTGGGAGCTCACAGACCAAACCCAGACTCCTGTGTATACCTTGGGCTCTCCAGTACTGGAGCGAGTGCCCCAAAGAGCCACTAAAACCATTAAGGGATTGGAACATATGTCGTAGAAGGTCAAGCTGGCACTGCTACTGCACCAGAAAGGAAAGCTCAGAAGGATTTATCCATGCTCACAAACACCTGGGGGAGGGGGAGTGAACAAGACAGAACCACAACAGTATTGCCCAGCAAGAACTTTAAAGGGAATGGACACCAAATAACCAAATACAGGGAATTCCACTTAGATGTGTTACCCCAAAACACTGCAGAGCCTCCACTCTTGAGGACCTTCAAACCTCAGCTAGGCACACCCCTGAGCAAGTGGCTCCAGGCCACTCTGCTTTAAGTCAGGGCTGAAATTGCCAGGGGCTCCTTCCCACCTCAGCTGTCCTGTGATCCCAGGCCAAGGGTGTGTTCAGAGGTTCAGAGCTCACAGCCTGCTTCCTTGCAAGACAGGTAATACAGGGACATTCTAAAATCACCCTGCCTCCTTGAGAGACTACCTTACTTTGTGCTCATGACCACATGATGCATGGAGTATAGCAAATGGAACACTTCCTTCAAAAGTCTGTCTATATTTCTGTGTTACAGTTACTCCCATGGAAGTCATCCAGCTTTTTCTAGAAATGAAAACTGCCAGATGGAGTTCAGCTTTTTGGCTGGGAAAGAAGAGTGGCATGGTACTGTTTAAATCCACTTAGTCACATGTGCATCCAAAAATTCAGATTTGTGAGCTTTGTACAGAAGTAACTTGTGTGATGACAGTATTTAAAGAACCCAAAGGTTCCTATTATGAAGGCTCCCCTCTCTTACCCGGGTTCCTGAGTAAACATAACACCTAATATGCTAAATATATGAAAGAACAAGGTGGAAGTAGACAAAATAAACCTACTTTACACCACTGCCTAGCTTTAGATGCTGTAGAAAGGAAGAAAAAGTAAACCAATGGCACCTGAATGGCTGTATTCAGAAAAACATCTGACAAATCAAACAAAGCCCCAGACTTCCACATTTTTGTCAGCTTCACATGTGGTCCTTGTTTCAAACAGGTTGCAACCTGTTCCTATTCACACAGTAAGAACAGAACTCCAATCAAGTACATTCACAACATTAACGTGTGGTTATGAGGTGTGATAAGAGACCTCCAGTAATGCAGGAAAATTACAAATCCTCCTGCTGTGTTTTTAGTGATACTCCAAAAGCCAACTGAATCCAAGTACTCCTTCCTCCCCTTTTGTCACCCAGTGGATGAAGTCACATACAGTAAGCAGTGACTACGGCTAAGAACTTGCAGCTGCACAACACTGATGTCTCTCAAGCATCCAGGGAGCTGACTCATGGACACTTCACAGTGCAGGCAACAGCATAAACAAGTGGCAAGCACTACACTCACTTTGATCCATCCTTCTCAGCAGGTCAAACAACAGCTCCTCCTCCTCTCCGGTCCACACGTGACTGGGATAATGAAGTGCTCTTCCTCTTGCTCAGCATGTACACCAGGCCACTGGGAAACAAGAAATATCCAACATCAGCACCACAACATCATCTGAAGACTTGCTCATGTCCTTTCTCACACTCAGTCCACAGCCATTCCTTTTCTCTTCAGGAAAGAGCCATATCAGGTATTTAACATCAAAGCAGACACAAACACAGCATCAAAGAAAGGGAAAAGGAGCTCAACAAAGTCTTGCTGTTTTTCAGATTGTCAAGCTGTAGCAGTCTCTCACTGATTCCATACAGGTAATTTGGAGGAAGACCTGATTGCGACTTCAGATGTCTTTTGAGAAGTTTAGATTATGGGCTAACATTCTTTTTCATAGAATCACAGAAGGGTTTTGGTTGGAAGAGACCCCTAGGATCCCTGTTCTCTCAGCTGTGTTCACTACTAAGTGCCACATCTATCTTGCTTCCAGCTGGACTAATAAAGACACTCCTCACATCTGAGTCTGAAGAACACAAAAATAATATTAGTCCTGCAAAGACTACCTGATTTGATAGGCTGCAGGGAGTAACAACACACTGACACACTCTACTTTGGAACTAGATTATCTTACTTTAAAAAAAAACACCCAAACTTCAAAACCCTGGCAACAGTAGAATCCCATCCCTTTATCAAGAGGAATCCCACTCCTATCTGAAGCCAGAGCACAACCTTCCTCAAAAGCACCTGACTGCCTCTCAGGTAGCTCCTAAGTAAGGACACTTCAACTAAAGGGCTACCAATGTTAAAATTAAAAAATCACAGACATCTGAGTTCCTTCTAACCATTTCCAAACAAAACTGCAACTGGCTGTGATTGGCAATGACAGGGATAATGTTCAAACACTGCTTGCCAGCATTTTTCATCTGGCCCATTATAAACCTGACATCCCAGGTGTGATGCAGCAGCAGGAGTGGCAGCAGCACCAGGCAGCCAAAAGGGAGGTGCCACTGGCAACTCGAAGCAGGAAGGAAGAGCAAGGCCAACAAACAAGAAGTAACAAACAAGTTAATCAGAATACCTCAGCCAAAATCCCAAAGGGGGTTTGGGATGCTCAGGTCTCACCCATCTGCAAAAAGGACTTTGAAGAAGCTCAGGGCAGTCCTACCCATGTCACTTCTGTTCAGCTACCTCGACTCTCCCTGTCAACCCCTCCTTTCCATTGCTTACCTCCAGCATTTCTGCTGCTCTTGCTTTCTCAACTTCTAACAGCTTCCAGAGCTCATCATGCTTAACCTCAAATACTAAGATTTCTTAAAAATTTCATATGAAAACTAAACCACAGAGATTACTTCTTCCATCACATGTGACTTTTTGGACAAGTGTACTGTCCCACCACAAATCATCAGCAAATTCCAAATATTTCTTTAGGTATCTCCTTCTCTGCTTGATCTCCACAGTCAAATCTAAACCTTTTTGACAACGGCTGTACTGAGACTAGAGAAGCAAACATGCTCTCTACTGCCTTGGAAGACAAAACACAACCCTACTGCCAGGCTGTTACAGATAGCAACAACAAAAAGTGAAAAAGAAAGCTCTTTCAAGAAAATTACCTTACTATCTATCAGAACTGGGGGTCAGATACTGGGACAGTAGGAGCCAAACTTTTTGTCTGCTTCAAATTTAGCTGTATTTGTGATACATATAATGTCTCGTGCTTCAGACTGCTGAGACACAGACACTGCAAGGGCACAGTATGAAACTGACAACGAATTTAAACATTCCAGAGCACGTGAATGAGACCTTTCACTTCAGCTGCTGTAGCTGTTTTTGCACCCTGCATTGCCTGGATTCCACGAGAAAATTATCATTATGAAGCTCATTATGACTGAAATGAAAATCACATCTAGGAAGGTATGAAAATGTCAAACCTAAATGCATTTATGAAAACCTACCCAAAGATATAGTTATTAACAGAAACCAGTGTCAGGAGACCGTTTTTCTTCCCCTACACTGTTTCTGTACCCAATGTGATTCCAGCCTGGCTGTGCCTCACAGGGGCAACCACACAGTTCTCAGAGCAGGTGAGAAAGGCACAACCCTCACCTGTGCCCAGGTGAGACTGCAGCTGTCAGTCACCTGGCTGCCCCATCTGGAGTGGAGAAGCCCTTGCAGAGGAACACAGAAAAGTGTCAGGAGGTGGGTTAGGAGCAGCCTGTGCCCTCATTTTCCATGATCTAACAGTGATTTTTATAATACTAAATGCTAAATACTGAGATGGAAACCCTATCTTTGTCCCATTGGCTCTTTGAGGAGACATAACTGTTCTGGATTTTCTTTAAAGGAAGTTTAAAGAGAGAAGCAAAGCTTGGGAGAAGAGGTGAGCATTTTTCTAGCGGCAGCTATATCTCCAAGAGATCACAGGAATATCTCTTCCACACCCAAACCCTGGAAAATAGCAAAACATTTCACGCTTACTTCAAGCCTTTCCGAAGATTTTTTCCTTCCCACAAGCAGTTTCCAAATCATGTTTAACAGTAACATGCTTTTCCTTGGATCCTAGGGCAGGATGTGGTTTGGTGAGTGGGAACAAATCAGGAATGGGGATCCCGGGGAAGGGGAGGGACATCCTGGGGGAAGGGGACGCACACCCCGAGCACCGGCGGCGACCGAGGCAGCACGCGGAGCGCGGGTCCGGGCACACGCAGAGCCCTCCTCCGGAACTCCAGGGCCACTGGGGACCGGGGCTTGTTCCCGGGGCTGCCAGAGGGACCGGGACACGCCGCAGCCGGAGGCTGGGCCAGGATCTCGGACACCGGGGCCGGACCCAGGCGATCCCGCTTGCGCAACCGCGACTGGGGCGGAGAAGCCGCCACGGGACGCGGAGCAACCAGGGCTGGGGCCTTGGGGAGCGGGGCCTGTCGTGGAGGGTGGGGACTCGGTCGGGCCGGGAGGTGCCGCAGCCGTGGGGCCAGGTGCCGGTAGTCACGGACGATACTCACTCACTGCCAGTACCGGAACTCAGTCGGTATCAGTACTCGGTACCGGGACTGACTGAGTGACAGCCTGGCTGACTCACTCACTCACCCACTGCCAGAGCCCAGCTCCAGGACTCCCTCAGTGCCGGCGTTCCGTTCCGGCCGCGCCGGGACCCGCCGAGCCGGAAGTGGCTGCGGCCTGGCCCCGCCGCCCGGCCACGTGCTTCCGGCCCCGCCCCGCGCCCGGCGCGAGGCCGCGCCCCTCGCGGCATCCCCGGCCACGCCCCCGGCCACGCCCCCAGGGGCCCGGGCCGGCTGTGGGGACGCGGCCGCGGGGAGAATTTACCGAAAATCGGGGGTTTCCAGAGTCTCGCAAACCTCCGGGTGTGGTCTGCGCCCTGCCCGGGAGCGCAGTCCTGTGAGAGGATTGCCTCTTCATGTGCAGAGCGGACAGAGCCCGCGCCGCGCCGGGCACGGCGGGTAGCGTGATCCGAGAAGAGACGGGGTGAGAAAGGAGCTCAAAGCTTATCCACTCCTACAGCCCATGGCATGGACAGGGACAGCTGACACTAGACCGGGTTGCTTCAAGCCCAGTGCAACCTGGCCTGCAACATTTCCAAGTATGGGGCAGCCACAGCTTTTCTGGGCAACCAGAGCCAGGGCCTCACCACCCTCGTGGGGAGGAATTTCTTCCTAATATCGCATCTAATCCTGCCCTCTGTCAGTGAGAATCCGTTCTTCTTGTTCTGCCACTCCAACCCCTGTCTGAAGCCCCTCTCCAGTTCTCTTGAAGCCTCTGTGGACATTGGAAGGAGCCCTAAAGTCTCTCCAGAGCCTTCTTTTCTCCAGCTGGACATCCCCAGCTTTCCCAGTCCATCTCCATAGCAGAGATGCTGCAGTCCTGAGAGTGCCATAGGGGTATGTGCCTGAATGTGCAGGTACGTACATATGTGCTTACACACACCATAAAGGTCCTGCCATCCTTGCTGGACCATTCTGTCCAGCAGCCACGCCTGCCTGGTGTCTCCAGCAGCACTTTGCAGGCCTATTGCACCCAGCAGGCCCAGCCTCGCTGTCTCTCACCAGTGAACATGCAAAAATCCCAGTGTCTTCAGTATTCACTTTTCTGATGCTGGGCCCCATGCTTCCTGGCCCTTTGCAGTTGGTGCTGATTGCCCTTGCTGCTGTGTGCCTGTTTGTCCAGGACATGCTGCCTCGCTCCGGGTGCTGCCCCTCCACGCACAGATCCAGGAGTCCAGCTCCTCTGGCAAGCTCTGGGACCTCCACATACAAAGATGTGCACACAGCAGAGAGGAGCTGTCACCCATGTAGACAGACATCCTGTTTAATACTGCCGAATGGAGTCATACAGGGGGGTGTGTGGTGTGCCTCTGCTTTTGTGAGTGTAACAGGTGGGGTGACCCACAGCATGTAGCAGCTAGGGGTCAGACAGAGCCTCCGAGGAGCAGGAGTGGCACGTGGGGATGAGTGAGAAGATGCAGGGAGTTGAGAGAGATTCCAGCTGCGTCTGCCACTGTGGGGACACAGGTGTGCCTGATGCCCTGCAACCACAGAACTGCCCCTCCATGCTGCTCCACTCCACTGAGGGCAGCAGGGCTGCCTGTGCAGACAGGCAGCATGCACTGGCACATCCACTGAGCCCAGAGCTTTCGTTTTCCATCTCATTTTTTGTAGGCCTTTCAGACTTTGAGGGTTTCCTTAATTCAGTGCGAGTACTCTATTTTCAACATTACTGGCATGTAATTACGACCTGTGATTTGCCTCTGCAAACACAAGCACAGGCAGATATGTGTGGGCTGCAAAACTGCCTCTTGAAAGGGAGAATAATACATTTCTCTGATCCTCCAGGCTCTAAGTCTGGGAAGAAGTGAACAAAACCCAACCCACAAATGGGAAGGTTTTATCTTCTTGCAGAGAGTGAGTGGAACCTGACATAGCTATGACCCGTGGTACTGGCCTCAGATAATTTGCTCTGATCTTATCATGGCACCTTTCAAAATAAAAATGTTTTTAATGTTTCTGAATGTTATCAAACCTACTCAAATATATCGGATAGTTAATTGCTGTAAAACATACGCTGTTAAGATTAAAAGATGAGCTGGAACTGCAGAATGTTATGCAACTGTCAAGACCCTGAGGATAACCCCTGGAACTGTGCCTGCATCTGACTTCAGTCTTCTGAATTACTGACCCTGACCCCTCTCTGCAGGCTGCCATCCTGCCACAGCCGTGGCTTGTCCCCATCCCCAGGCAGGTACTTGGGGATGGGACTGCCCTCTCCTGGCTGGGGTGGTGGAGTGGGCAGTGGCCACTGGGCCCTGCCCCATCAGCCCCACTGCTCAGCTACTGAAATAGTGTAAAATACACATTTGGAGAAAGGCCTCAGGTCAGGTACGTTTCCCCAGAGCATTTCCAGGAAATAAAATTCTCTATTTACAGAAACAGCGGAAGAGAGATTAGAGCATTTAGATTTAGCACTGACTACAGTGGTGTTTTACGCTTGCAAGAACCCATTCATGCTGGATTTGCCCTTGAAAGGAAGATCTTTGGGTGGCATCATAGCAAAAAGCCAGCAACTGCCTCTGAGCCATCCATTGCCAGTCACCTGTCCTAAGGGACTCTCCCACATTGCCCCGGGGCCACCACAACTCAGGGGACATCATTCACCCTGGATGGGAGTGACAGCACCAGTCTGGCCTTGCTGCAGGACACTTCACTGCTGCAGAGAAGCAGGCAAAGGTGCGTGCATTCAGTTGAATGGGACACAGGAGTGATCCACAGGCACTTTGACCCTTGCACCGTTTTGTCTCTCAGGCCAGTTGAGTCAGGCTGCTGCCTTTGCTTTTGAGCGCTATTTCTTGGTAGGAGTGACAGACTTCATCTGCTGTGCACCCGAGCCCAGCCCAAACTGTTCCCCTCCTCCCCTGAATATGCCATCTTTGGTGAGCCAGTGGTTCACTCATAAAGGGAGAGGAGCTTGGCACAGATCCTGAGGTCCTGGTGCTCACACGGTGGCCAGGAGATGGGGTGTCACTCCCTTGGCACCCGGTTCCAAGTGCTGAGCAACATCCCCGGTTGTTCTTTGTTTAGCTGAGGGGCTTCACTCCCTTCCCGGAGAACATCCCCTCTTTCCTCCACAGCTCTCAGACTTCTGAGCTGTTCGGGGTGGCAGGAGGCATCTTCCTGCATCCCAGAACCGGGCTGCAAGGCTGCAGGGAACAGTCAGCTTGAGAGCAGCTTTCTCTGCTGCCGACCTGACACCGTGTGCTGGGAGCTGGAAGTCTCTTGCGAGTCCAGGCTGCGAGGCTGCCCTGCGGCACCGGCACGCTCGGCACCCGGCTCCGGACAGTGAGTTCCCCCGGGGAGGGACACGGGCGGCCGGGGGTGTTGTGACCGCCGCGATTTGCTCAGACCCATCAGAAGTCCGGTCAGTGCAGGGGAAGGAGCATCCATCCTGCACGCCCGGCGGCGCAGCCCGGCAGCCCCGCGGAGCCCGTCCTTTCCCCGCCTGCCCGCCCTGCGCGGGGACGCCAAATGGCTGCAAAGAAACAGCAAGAAGGAACGGGGCCCGCCTGTGGGCAAACCCATGCGTGTTGCAGGGACAGGTGGCTTTGCAGCAGCCTCAAATTCCTGGGGACAGAGCTGTGTCTCCTGCAGCCTTCCAGATTGCAGGGGACGGGTGGAGACCGTCGTTCTTTCCACCAAAACCTGTATGTGCTCAAAAACGGAAAAGGAAGGAAGAGGGACATTTCCCCGGGATGTAACCTGTCAGTTTGCGGTCCAGGTGCCGGCAGGTGGCACCCCAGAATGCTCGGCCTTTCTGCTAGCCTGGTGCTGCTCACTGGGCGATCCTCAGCCTGCGCTCGGCTCCCAGCATCAGAGGACCCTCGGTGGCTCTGGCGCTGGGGCCAACAGCTGTCAGAAAGGATCCCGAAGTTATGTTTTCCATTTGATTATTTCCAAAGTGTTTTTCTAAACGCTATGGGAAACAGCATGAAAGTTCTGAGGGTAACAGTACAAAAGCCACCCAGAATATGCCTCAGCAGTATTACACATTAATAAAGTCTCTGTGTCAGAGTCTCTGGCTCCTGTTCCTCTAACTTTGCTAGACACCAACCCTGTGAGATGAAAAGGCTTGTGAGAGATGCAGCTTCACCTGGCATTCCTAGAATTCACAGCTGGAAGGTGACGCCCTGTCCAAGAGTGTTGCTGAGGAAAATCTCAGGACACTTGGTCATGGTGGAAACATTGGGTGATGTTTCTACCACTGTGGAGCAAGCAACATGAGGCTGTGACTGAAAAATGTGGGCATGCAAGGAGGTTAATTAAATCTATTTGGGCAACAATCTTCTTTTTAAGAGGCTAATTTTGCAGTCTTGTCAAACACGTTTTTTACCTGGCCTTGTTGAATCAAGTGGGCTGTACTTGCTTCTCATCACCTGTGCCAAGAGGAGTTGTCTTTGACTTGCACAGACTGTTCCTGACATATTGTTTTCATCTGGAAGCTGCAGCTGATGGGGTTTTTTTGTGTTGTGTGTCTAGGCATGTGAACTCCCTTTCCATCTGTCCTGATCCAGTAAAAGAGGTAAACTTTGGGGTGATGAATCACTCATGCTCCTTGAAGCTCAAAGATAGACCTGCCCCACTCCACCAGGCAGGAGCAGGCAGTGTTCTCTGCACTGGCCTCATATGGAACCAATACTGGGGAGGTGGCAGCTGGAGGGGGGCTGAAACAGTTCAGGAAATGTTGGGCAAGAGGGCAGGGGGAGGCAGGGCAGAGATGGACCATGAGGTGAGGAACAGCTGAACCACGACAGGTGGCTGACATTTGCCTCTGCAGATAAAGTTTTCCTACCTTGCCTCCCATTTCATCATCAGCAAACTGCCTTGCCCATGTCACAGGAATGGCACTTTAAATGGACTTTACAGTGAAATGGCTTGAAAATCATCAGTATGGAAACCTGGCAGACCTCAGGTGCTGTGCCCTGACAGGGTCTCCCTTCATCCTAGTGTGAAAGTGACGAGCAGCTCCCAAAGCCACTGAGTCTGGGCACAGACCATAGGGACACCACTCACCACACGGTGTTTGGACCTCTGCAACCTCCTGAGCCACAGCCCATCACCATCCTCAGCTGTCTGCAGCAGGAACAGGAGCACTTCAGAAGTTAATTAAATTCCCACCCCCCACCTGATCTGCTCCTCCTCTTCCCAGTGCTCCACTTTGCTGCTTCAAACCGAGCAGCGGGAGAGAGGAGGGAGTGTAATTATTTAGCTCCTTAGAGCCAGCTCTACAGTGCTTCAAAGCTTGTTAATTACAGTTTCAGCCGTGTGAGTCAATGGAGGACCAGAAGAGCATGTGGGGAGTGGGGGGCACAGGCTAAGGGAGGGGAAGGACTCTGTGAAGTCAAAGCCACCAAAGCTGACTGTCAGGAGAACCAGGGTGAAATTGGGCAGAGAGCCAAGGTCATGGGCATATAGGAGCCTGCGAAAGAGCCACAGGGAGTGGGAGGCAGCTGGAACGCAGAGGGAGGTGGTGAAAAGAGGGTAAAGATGGAGCTGTGTAGGGGAGTAGCATAGCGTGTCTGTGGAGGGTGACAGGGACACAGGTTAGGCACCAAGGGATGTCGTGCACTGGTGTCACAGCAGTGTGTTCTTTGTGCCCACCTGCCTTCTCTGGCAGAGCAGGTAACTGCCCAAGCACTAGATCAGAGCACTGACAGTGCCACTGGGTATGGCATGATTGCTGGAGGACAGAATGAATTTTACAACATATTGACCCTTGTCAGAGAAAATATTTCCTTTCTTCAATCACTTTAATTTTCTCATTAAATGAGCAAAATAATTGCAACAGTGTTCTACCTCTCACACAAATTCATTAGATAAGAATCCTAGCATTTTAAGAGCAAAATCTGTAACATCACTCCTCTTATGAAGAAATGAGATAATTGTCCTGTGCTCCTCACTCCTGAGGCAGCCTCAGCTAGAGAACAATTCTGCTGTCATGTCTGGCCTGAGGGTCATGGAATTAAGGGGAGGGGCTTCCTTTCTAAACATTCACAATTTCTGAAAGTAAGTTATTTAAAAAAGGGTGGTGGTGATAAGAATGTTCAGATCATCTGTGATATACCATTTGGGGCTGATCTGCAGCTTCTGAAATGAATGCGTGTGTATTTTACCTTTGACAGAAGCAAAAGGACAAATCAAAGCCAGAAAAGACTCTGTGCTTGAAGACTTGATGCTGCAGTGCCAGTAGTTCTTAGCTTTGACTTCATGATTTCGATTTTCTTTTGGCGAGGCCCAGTCTCTGTTTCTCTCTTTTACTGGAAAATGTCCCTTAAGGAACCACCAGTGATGGCCCAAGAGACAATGTGTGAATGCTTTGCATTATGTAATGCTTTGACATTTGGCATTCCCATAGCATTTTCCCCATTATCCCCCATCAATGCGAAATAAGCTGTCAGAGCATGAAATTGGTACTTTTACATATTCTTAATGTACAGATGTCAGTCTGAAAGCCATGCACAAGCATTATGATTAAATTCTCTGTTTCATCCATTTGCTTATGCATGGACCTGTTTGGAAGACTTCATTCCTTTTGGGGGCTTATTGGGAAAAGGCACAGCCTTAAAAAGTATTAATCCTGCTTAGTAGCACTATCATAAGGTAAAAGATAAGTTTAGGACATTGTGCACTGAATGCAGCATAGACATATAAATCCAGAGCAATAGTGTTCCATTTTTAGCACCTGTGTTTCTGGCATGGCAGCAGAAAGTGAACAACAGGTACCAGATGCATAGAGGGAATATAATAAGTGACCCACTTTCTGGTGCCAAATGCATCAACATGTTCCAAATCAAATCTGCTCAGAGTTTACAAGTTTGTTATTCTATGTTAATTAAAATGTAAGAATGGCAGTGCCTTATGGGAGGATGATTATGCCTAAACATAATGTACATGGAGAGAGAAGAAGGGCATGACAGAGGATCCACCCAGGACGCCAGATTGCATGATTTTGTTGGTTTGATCACAAATACAAAAGGAGGAGGAGGAAAGTCACCTGCCTGAAAGTAAATCAGCTGCTCCACCCTCTGCTCTCAGCTGGTCTCAAGGATTTGCACTGCAGCAGGAGCAGTGAATATTGGTGCTAAAGGAGACCAGTATGGTGAAGTCCCCTTCATTAGGAGCTCCCAAGAACAGGATGAGTAAAGAGCAGAGCATGCTGGTTTCACATCTGGCCCCTCTTTGAGCAGAGGGTTATTTAGAAAGTTCTTGAGGTCCCTTGCACCTGAATTATCCTGTCACCCCATTCTCTGGTAGGGAGAAGGTTGGAGCAGGAGGATGTTGATTTCTGCATGATGAACCTTTCTGCTGGAGTTCTGAGAGTTTGTCCAAACAATCCTTAAGGCTGTGTGGAGGTGTATCCTGGATCTCTGCTCACCATGCCTGGAAGTGTGGCAGGAGTGCAGAAACATCAGCAGGGTAACAGGTTGCTCCCCCAGATTTTCCAGTTTGCAGCCAGGAGATAGGCCAAAAGTCTGATTTCTCTTCATGTAAACCCAAAGCCAGTCCATGGACTATTTTTAGCTGAATTTCCCTAAACAGTGAGTTATGCACAGTTATGCAACTGTGTCATCAGTCCTTGCTTGCTCCTCATCCCTGTCTTGCTTTCCACCCTTACCAGAAACTTGTGGTGTACAAGCCACCAGCTCCAGTTAGGTGCAACCAAATGGCTGGTGACAGTGGGTGCAAGGGCTGGCTACATGGTCACCACAGGGACTCTAGTTCATGGGCTCTGAGATTGTCTGCAGTTGCCATGCAAAATCTGTCATGGTCAGTGGAAAGTCTGCTGTGGTCTCATGTGCTAACAGACAAGCACCTTCAGTATAGGATGTTCACCACTCCTAGGTGCATATCACCTTCCATACATCACCTGTTCATTTGGAAGGTGATTGAACATTTTTCATTTTCTGTAGGAATTTCTGAACCCTAAATTTCTGAAATTAAGGGTTGAGCAGGGACTTCCAAGGGAAGTCTCATGGGAGCATGAGGAGGAGTTGTCCCAGGAAAGTCACTTCTTCCCCCTAGAATGAATATTTCTTTTCCTCTGCTCAGCTGCCAGCCTGAACATCCATCTGACTGGGTAATGCAGCGACCAGTTTTCCAGCTGGATGACTTCCATCAGGTCTGTGGGGCTCACTGGGCTGCATCCAGCTACAGTCCTTTGAGCAGATAGGGAGTAGCTTTGAGCCTTTGGGGGTAGCTGCCCTTGAGGGCATCAAGAGCAGAGATGGATGATCTGTGTGCAGGACCTCTGTTCTGCTGCTGAAGACCATCTAATACAGTCTAATAAGTCTATAAATAAGTCTCTGCTGGGAAATGAACCAAAGCCAAGTAGTTTCAGTGATGCTTAGGCAGTGCCCCGGGGCTGTGGCAAAACCACTATCTTGCACATTTTGTCCAGGAAACAACAGGCAGGACAGCCTTTCACTGTCAGCATGAGAGACAGAGATCCACTGTACAACCACAGGTTACCCTCCAGTGCACTCCACAAGGCTGCAGGTCTCCTTCACCTGAAAAAGACATAGATATGAGCTTATATTATTTTTTGTGTGAAAGAAAGACTGTCTGGACCTTATGCATGCAGAGATCTGTCACTTCCAGGACCTTGGGGCCCTGTGACCCAAGGGGTTGCAGGTCCAGCTACAAATATGTGCATTGTCAGGAACAGGCCAGCAGAGGACAAAGTAATCTGGCAGTGACAGTAAAAGGCTATCCTGAGCTGGAGGACAACTTTCATTTACTGCAGAAAATGTTTGTTTTTCTAAACAGGGGCATGAAGTTAATCCTCATAAGGAGAAATCTAAGTCCTGTGCTACTCTCTGCAGGATTTCTCCTACTTCATTAAACTCTGACATCTCAAAGGGCAAATCCACATTGTCATGTGCCACTTGTGCTTGAATAAAATGTGCGTATCAGTGCTTAATACGAGCTTATTTTTACTTCTTATTTTGCAAGTGTAATTGCATAGTAAATCAAGCCACAGGCTTCTATTTACTTGTTAGCATTAAGAGTGTGTCAGGCCATATGTAAACAAGGGTATTAGCACAGATCTGGAGCAGAGTCAGTCTGTGCCAGCTGGAGACATGGTGCCTGTCTCTCCTTTTACTGGGAGGGTTTGAAGCAATGGGAAGGAGTGATGATTTTAGGCTGGTAAATACCCTCTCTAGCAAACACAGCTGTAGGATATTCCTTCTGGTTATTTTACCACCAAGATTTTGGTATTTTCTAACATTGCTTTTCCTACAAGTTTTCTGTTTCAGATGACTAAATTTTAAGTGCTTGCAGAACAAATTTTCCAGGAAGTTTTGGAGCATAGCTCTCTGGCCAGGTGTGGAGAGGTGTGAACAGCCAACCTGAGACATGTGGCAATGGCGGCCTTTGGTGAGAAATGGATTTTTCCTGCTGGGTCCCTATGGAAGAGATTTCTGCTTCAGACTGACTTAGCTTTGGCCCGAAATGCTCCAAAAGCTGGGTCATACTCTAAGTGTGTGGGTTGCACCAAGCAGCCCCCTCTGTCAAATTTCTTCTCTCCAAGATGGTGCTTATGGATATTGCTTTCAATCTTTTGGACAGCTCAGGCAGCCCATGCACCCTGGGCCCACAAGGTTTCCAGCCCTTTACATCCTGTATGGCTCCTCCCTGAGTGCCTTCCCCTGATCCCTGTCTGGCCTGGGCGGGAGGGGCAGGATGGGACCCATTGAGGTGACACAGAGCCAGTGCAACCCCTCTGCTTCCGTGGCACTGCTCACTGCTCTGTTCTCCCTCAGCAGTATGCAAGGTGTCTGCATGGCCTCAGCGCAGGAGACCCTTCTGCCCAATTCTCCCCTCTTCCCCTTGCTGTGTGCCCCCTTTTGGGAGAGGGTCTGGGCTGCCAGCCCCAGGGTCACTCTGGCTGTGTCTCAGCTTTGTTTCTCACCCTCAGGTGATTCCCCAAGCTCTTTCACTGGCTGTCTTCCAGGGATTCACATTTCTTCACATCAGTCTCACTTTGGGGAGAACATCAGCAGAGATTTTATCCTGTTTTGTCACAAATCTGGGACCAATATCCATCTGCAGGGATGAATCCCAGAGGTCTCACTCCTGGCAGGTGTAGGTCTACTTTTTGTAGTCCAGATGATCTTCTTTTGGTGCATGAGAATTCCCAGTTAAATCCAGCCCAGCTAGTTTTCCGGCTTACCCTACAGTTGCTTCTGCAGCAAGGTGAACCCCTGTTCTGTTTCCAGAACCCCACATCAGCCCTCACTTTGGCACTGGGCCCTGGGCCAGGAGCTATTGCTGTGGGAGGACAGACCCTGACCAGCCCTCCCACCCTTGGTGGGTGCCACAGCCTCTGCCAATAGCTGTCAATAATCAAAGGGGTGGTGATGTAGGGGCTGAAGGTGGGGGTCCTCAGGAGGCTGGATCAGGCAGCACCTGGGTAGTGAAACACACTCTGCTTAGGTGATGTGAGCCATATGCCCAACCCATGCAACTCCAGAACCTGCTCCCAGCACTTCCTCTTCCCAGTGCTTTCTCTTTGGTGGTCTTTGCAGTCCTTGCATATGGGAAGAAGATCCCAGCAGAGGCTGCTCCTCTTGCTCCAAGGATGGGTAGACCAGGAGAGTGATGCTGGCAGTTTGGGAAGGCAAAGTGAGCTCTCAGGTTCTCCTCTTTCCTGACAACATTCCTGTGGATGTTCAGGACTGACCACTCCCAGGGACTATGTGGTCTGCATCCCCAGGTGGAATATCAACTCAGGCAGATACCTGGACAAACCCACTTGCCTCTCGTGTGTCACAGCCTGTAGCATGTGAAGCCTCACCCCTGCATTACCCTGAAGAGCTTGGTCACTGTTCCCCTGGGAATTTTTGAAGCCATGGCTGATCTGAAGGGCCTTCAGGGGCAGCTGGATGTGGACAGGGCCAGGCCCCAGGTGTCTCCTGCAAGGCTTGCAGTAAGGAAGGGTAACACAGACTGTGCAGCCAGTGCAGGGGAAAAACCACCAAAAGCAGCCCAAGCTGAGCTGCCTGCAAGTGTGACAGCTAGAGCACTGCCAGTGCCAACAGTTGTTAGGACAGATGCAGCGACATTAGCCACGAGGCCACCACACATCCCACTGCCTCTTCCTTCACTTTTCCCTTCCAGAGGACAAACAGAAAAGGAATTGTATGGTTAACAGTGTCCGGTTAGCCTCAGCCTGGCTTCATTCCTCCTGCCTTAGTCTGTGCAGATGCCTTCCAGGAGAGTTCTGCCCATCACTGCAGAGCTGTGGGAGGGGCAGTCCATGGTGGCATGTCCAGACACCACTATTTGGGCACAGTCTCTGGCCCTTGTCACTGGAGATCTCTGGATTCACCATGTCTATGCTGACACCGTGAAAAAGCTGTCATGCAAGGGTTTGCTGGGCAGAGAGGAGCCTTCTGAGGTGGTGATGCATCCACATGAGAGCTGCTCTGTGAGGTGTCCATTTGTGTCTGCCTTGGGGTAGTTGGTCTCTGTCATAGAAGCTGGATCAGCACATCCCTGGGGACACTGCAGGAGCAGAATGCTGTGTCTCCTGTGGAAAGCAGGCTCAGAGCAGCTTATTACCAGGGAGGCAAAGCTCTCTGCCCTTTGCCAGGGCAATGGAAAGCCAGCCTGTGATGGCTGCTGCTCTGGCAGGAGGCACCGGGGGCACAGGGCTGCCACCACTCCTGAGCTGATCAGACGCAGGGTGGTAAAGACCTCTGCCAGCACAGGAATATCATGGTCATGATGATGTACATGGAGCAATTTTTAAAACATTGCAATTTGAGCTATTTCCATTACAAAAATAAGTAGTCGATAACTAGCTCAACATCCTGTTGAGCATCTAGTTGAACTGCTACTTATTTCAGCAATGGAATTAGCAAAAATTGCTGATCTCTTCAAGGTGACCAAGCCTGTCCAGGTATTGCATGCAATAGGAGCAGGGTAGTCTAGAGGAGCACAAGTGGCAGAGTTTCATATGGCAGTGCTGCAGCAAGGTGAGGGGAGGAGTTTTTTCTACTCAGTGCTATTAAGGGTCTTTTTCAACCTAAATGATTCTACTAGTCTAGGAGAAGGTGGAGGAAGAAAATAGTGTGTCTGTTTAGTTGAATGCCCCACACAACAGTAGACAAGTAATGTCTCTGAAAGCATCTTAGGCTGCTCCTGTGGTGGAAAGAGACAGACTGGTTGCTTGTCAGTGGGCAGACAGGCTGCACTATGTTCGCAGAATATGACAGTCCCATATTTGGGGAAGGATGTAAATTCTCTTGGCTGCTGAACTGCTTCTTTCCCTGGGAGGCCAAAGCCTAGGCTAAAGGGTTCCCATTCAGACCAGGCTGAAACTCACTCCTCACTGACCTTATGAAGCCATCACACAGCTGGGCTAGTGAGAGGTAGGAGGTGGAATACAAGATGCTGCTCAATGTATGTGTGAATTTGAGGGTTTGAACAGCTAGTGGTCTAATGCCTGCAGATCATACAGGAGCCAGCAGTTCATAGTGTCCTCAAGTATGTACAGCTTTCTGTGGGGAAAGGTAGATGTGTCACCTGGAGAAGTCCCCGAGCCCAAAAGTGTGAAGTTCTCAGGGCAAAAATGGTCAAAGCAGTGTTCTGAAATAAATTTATCATGGAAAAAAGTTGTATTAGGATTACACCAGTGATTGTCAGGAGTTGGACTTTGCTGAGCTTTGTGGGTCCCCTCCAACTTAGGACACTACACTATAATTCTGTGATTGTTATATTGTTAAGAAATGACTAGTTGTAATCAAAGCTTTTTCTAAAACAAACAGATAAGCAAACAGAAACCCCCAAAGGCAAACCACAGTCTGCATCATATACACAATGTGAAGAATTTCAGCCCAAACTCTTAAAATCTCGTGAAGGTGTTGGCAATGGAAGGTCTTGTGGGAAGTGATGGCCGTGCAGTTGGGCAGTGAACCTTGAGTCACCTATAATTAGGCAAGGAAACAAGTGTACCGGAAACGATACAAACAAGTTATTAATAGCCGCTTCGTTTTCACCGCTCTTCATCTGGCAGTCTGCTCTGGGCTGTCCTCAGAGCTGTGCAGGGGATTCTCTGGCACAAAGGCTGGCCTCACTTTGGCCCACTTGCCCTGGGAAGAGGTCCAGGCTTTGCCTGGTGATAGGGGGCTTGATTTGTGCTGGAGGTTTACAGGTACCTGCTGACCCATATCGCAGTGGGCAGAGCTCAGCTCCCCTGGCTGTGAAAGGCAGTAGAGACCAGTGGCTCCTTCAGTACTGGTGGGTGCCCTCAGTGTCAGTACATAAATACTCAGGGAAAATGACTCATTCCTGTGTTTTGCAGTAGTGTGTCCATCACCTTGTTACTGAAGTGTCTGGAGATGTGAGCTTAAGTGGGAGTCCTGGAAAAAGGGCTGTTAGGACAAATCCTGCAGGTTTAGTTTCAGACAGGCACTGCAGAGTAGTGGAGTGGAGCACTGGCTCTTCCATGAATATCCATTTCTAGAAAAAACTATAAATCTCCCTAGTGTTTGTCCTGCTTAGTTAGAATTCACTGGATTCAGCGACTGTTTCAATATTTTGCTGAAAAGAAAGCAAATTTCCCAGTTTGATTGGCAAAAAGAAGCTACTTTGAAAGATGCATGTTATATGGGCAGATCCTTTAAAATAAAGCATTTAAGAAAGAGTTTGAAATCATGTTGTGCAGAGTGTCAGGTTTCTCTCCATGGGGAGTACACACAGTGTAGCCTCCTATTTAGCATCCTGTCTGTTGAATCACCCTATAGCTTCCAGAATGTTTTCTGAGGTATTTAGATTTATTTCAATGTTTACAATGTATTTGTTGTTCATTAAACATATTTACCCAGGCTAACCCAACATGAAAGAAATTATCTTGTTTACAGTGGAACTTTGACAAAAATCATGCAGGAAAGATAGACAAACACACATAAACTTGGATTGCTGAGTGGAACATTGATTTGCTGCCACTTCCAATTTTTCTCATTAGAACTTATTTTATTTGAACATAACTCAGTACCCCGTGTAAATGTGAAGTTGTTAATCTTATTACTATACAGAAAACAAATTAATTATTATGCATGATATTGGAAATGGGTTGTTAGGTTGGCATTGGGAAAATTAGAAAAATACACTCATTACTTCAAATGATATCTGATATACATGTACAACTCTGTTTTTAAAATCATTTGCAATATTCAGATAGCAAATACAGCAAGTAGAAAAGTCCTTATTTTTTCTGTGTGATTTTAAAATTTCAGGCCTCCATCCTGAAGGTTGGATTAAAGACTGCAGTACACAGTTAGAATTTTGTATTTTAAAATGCTGGTATTGAACCGGAGAAAATGAAGTTGTTAGATTGAATTTCATCCATCTGCAAGGTAGGATTCACCACATTCATATAATTCATTAGTATGAGAGCCGGGTGGTTTACCTGTACAGGACAAGGATCTGCATTTCAGATCTGCTATCTCACCATGACTGCTTCTTAAGGATGCTTTGATGGGTGGAGAAAGCCTGTTAGTGGTATTCTTTCAGGAAAAAAATCCCCAACCCACAATATAGGAGCAGGAGAAGGAAGGTGTCTTTATTGGCAAAGTTTGCATGGCTGCTAGAGTGCCAGGAAGCCAGGCTGTGGCTGAGACCTCTTGTTCCTGTGGCACTAATGATCTTTGTAAGTCAGTGTGAATTTGAGGAGGATTGGGATGAAAAGGGGGCCAATCTGTCCCACTCATATTCTGTGTCTCTGGAGCACATAATATCCTTCCTGTTGAGGCAATGATAGTGCACAAGGTGGGTCTTCTCCCCTCACCTTGATACAGGCAGTGCCAGTCTGGGGCTGACTGATGCAGGGGACAGGCAGAGACAGGCTGGGCTTGCTCTGCCCTCCAGGATGCCTGTGCTCCTTCCTTAAGTCCCTTATGGGAGTCATCAAAACTCCTGCCATGCCTAAGTGTCAGTCCTGCTGATAAGGCAGTAGAAAGAAACTTCAGCAGTCAGAAGTGACTGCTGAACAGACTGGTGACTTGACAGTCACCAGTCACACGACGTCTATGTAGTTAGAAAAAGTCAGTTTTTTCTTTTAACATGGAGCCCCCTTACTTACTGTGAGCTTTGCATGCCCAGAAGCTGCCACTTGAATCTTTTGCTCTGCGGCCCTGCCCATGTGAAATGTCTTGCTCTCTCTGTACAGAGCTGGCAGCCTGAGGAGCCTCACAGGAACCAAAGTGGCAGGGCTTTCAGCAAAAGTGTTAAAATCCGAGACAAAATGGTGAAGTAACAGCAGTGGAAGGTCTCTGATTTTTACCTTGCTTATCACCTAGTTCTGGAGTCTTTTTGCCTCAGTCATACAGACCTAGATGGTCTTATCATTCATATAACCCTGACCTCCACCCCAAATGCCCACCAACACTCTCTTCCATGCTAGAGCCTATTTTTCCAGACTGAACCCATTATTTTCCTTGTAATTTCCCTCACTATGCATTTGGTACAACCAGACTTCCCTTCTCAGGCTGACATAGGTCTACTTTTGAAGTGTGCCACTGTGGT